>VXBT01003969.1:253567-290333 GCA_013400235.1 Oriolus oriolus
AGGGGGAGGAGGAGGAGGAGGAAGAGGAAGGTGGCCCTGGGAGGCTGCAGCGGGCGGGCAGGGCACCTTTGGGGTTCGCTGTTCCTGCCATTTGTATATTTATTCTGATTCCTCTCATCTCCCGGGTGTGGGGGCACGGAGTGGCGGCCGCGGAGCCCCCTCAGCCTGGGTGGGTGCTGTGGTTTGGGGGGGTTCGGGTGTTGTTCGCCGCGGAGTTTTGGGGTGGGCTGGTGCGAACCCCGGCGCTCCCTGTCCCGGGGACCCCCGGGGACAGCAGGGGAAGGAGGGAGGCTCCAAGCTGCGGGGATGGAGCCGGGCACGGAGCCCCCTCGCTCTGCCGGGGAGCTCTGCCCTGGCTGGGGCTGTGCGAGGGCTCCGGGGGCTCCTTTTCGGGAGCTTTGTGCCGGTGGAGGTCGGGGAACGGGGGTCAGCAGTGCCCCAAACCCGGCCGGCTCCCAGGGCTGCGAGATCTGTGGCAGCTCCGAGGCTTTGGGAGGTTTTTGGGGAGGGCAAAGGCGTGAAACCCGAAGGGTGTCTGGTTGCTGGAGAGTTTAACATGGGAACGGGTGGGGGAGGAGGAGGACCCGGAGGGAAGTCATTCCCAAAATGTGCGAGGAGAGCTTGGGTGGGGTGTCAGACGCGTGTTTATTTTGTACTTCTTGGGAAGAGGTGGGGAACGGGGGTGGGGGGTAAATGCTTTTGTATCCCGTGCCCGGCGTGGTTTTGGGGCAGAGCGGTGTGTTTGTCCGCAGGAGCGATCGGGGAAAGAGGCAGGGAATTCTGCTGGAGTGTTTGCCTCAGCTTTGGGGTTAAAACAAAACAAGAGGCGAGTGTATTTAGGTGCAGAATACACACCCGAGCCAGACCCCGCCGAGTTCTTCGACCTGAGTTTTGTCTCATGGGTTCTTTTCTTCCCTTTTTTTTTTTTTTCCCCTAGTTGTTGGAGTGTCTCTTGGTATGTTTGCAGAGCACTTCTTCGGAAGCATTTTGTTCTTTGCGATAGGTCTGGAAAAGCCTTGGTTGGACGTGCTGGTTTTTTCCCCAGTTCCTTCGTGTTAGGGACAAAAAAAAAAAAAAAGGCTCTTTTTAGGGGTGGGGAAGGAAGAAGGAAGAGGAAATGAAGGTTTAAGCATGTTTGTGGAGTCGGGTCTTGTCTCAATTTGTTCAAGTAACACTGGGAGTGTGATTCGGTGGCTTTTAAGTAAGAAACGTTTCTGAACAAAAACTGGGGAGATTTAAACTTTGTAGGGAGGAAAGCGTTAAACTGATGGCCGGGGAACGCGGATCTTGGAGACGCTACCTACGTCCCCCTGCTTCAAACTAGTGGGGACGGAGGGAAGGAAAAAAGAAAACACTGGGGGAAAATGCCCCTACAATTTGCATGAATGATGCCACGTAAAATACCGGAGCGAGGAATTGTGCTCTGCAGACGATTTGTGGGCTGGCGAAAGCCTGAAGTGGCTGCTCGGGTCCCGTGATATGACTCGCTCATTTCTGCAGGGCTCATCAGGTACAGGCTCTGCTTCCTTCCTGGGATGGTGCAGCTGGCATTTGATTTCCTCCATGGATGGGAGAGGAGGAGTCCTGTGCAGTTTTTTTCCCCGAGATGATTGCATTTTCTTTGGCCTTGCTGTACCCTGCCTCATTAGTAGGAACTGCATCTATATTTATTTACCATTATACCGTGTCCCTTGGGAAGCGGGGTGTAGTTTGGAGTAGGTATATATGGATTTATCACTCCTAACATTTTTTTTCCTCCCATCATGCTAGGACCAAATCCGTCAACAGCAGAGAACAAACTTAATTTATTTCTGTGTTTTGCATCTCCCTTTTTACCGTTTCTCTTCCAAATTGCTATGAAAACATCTCTGAGATGAAGAGAGGGGAGAATGAAGAAAGGGATGGGAAATGTCTGTGTAGGGATGCGTTTGTTTTCTGCATGTCCGGGGAGCGCCGAGCTCGGGAGGGCAGGGTTTGTTTCTGCATGTGAAAACTGGGGTTTGGGAATGTTCTTTTCTCTTAGGTGAAGATTATTCTTTAGCTCCGCGACAGCCACAACTTTTTCTGTCTGGTTGACAGAATTACCCGACGAGCCTGGGCAGGAGGCTGGGAACAAGGAACTTGTGTTTCACTCCGTGCTGCCTGTTCTTCCTCCCCTCGTTCCCTTAGCACCAGTGCAAGCACCAGAACAGGCATCAGCATTTTTACTCCTGTGTCATCCCACTGTTCCGAGCAGGTCTAGACGACATTGTGGTATGCAGGCTGCCAGCTGGGTTACAGGAATGCTACCCTAGGTGAAACAGCAGGATTTTTAAGGAGGGGTAAGGAAATCTGGGAGAAAATGCTGTGTGGATGAGGCCTGGTTATCTCTAGAACTGCTTTACTGAGCAGTCTCGAGCAATTGCCTGGGTTTGTTGACCTTTCTGGACAACGTGCATCTCTCTAGCATTGTGATTCTGATAATTCCACGGAGTTAGTAGCCGCTGTCAGCTGCAGGAAGCTTATTTTTAAGGCGGTTTCTGTGTGGGTCTTACTGGTCTCTTACAAAGGGATATTAAAAGTTCATGGCTGTACAGTGTTTTGAAAACTAAGTTATTATGAAGTGTTTACTCTATAGTGATAATCCATGGGTTCATGGGAGTGTTTGGTATGTTTTTTCATTGCTGTCTGGATTCGGGAAAACAGTGGGGCTCTGATACTCATTTTTAGAACTAATTCACTTTTTAATAAAATGCATTTTTATTACGCATGACTGTCAGGAATTGTTCTGTTGTTAACTTTTGGGACTATTCCTTTTGTGTTGTGTGTCAGTGGGGCAGGGGTGAAATTTGGGTCTTTGGGTGGAGAATTGGGAGAATTAATGAAACTGAACCATGAGAAAGGAGGAAGCTATACTGTTCCTTATGCCAGAGGATCTGGGAAGATGTTTGGTTGTATATGTTAGAAAATAAATGAATTTTCAGGAAACAACAGCACATTTTATTCTAAAGAAAGCAACTTGTACTTCACAGTGATTTCTCTGCAGAGCTTTTAAGGACATTACAGAATGGCATCTGTAGCAAATCTTTTTCATCTGCAAAGTTTAGAATTTGAAATCAAAATACTGTCAGCTTAAAAAGATGCCTTTGTTCCTCCTGTCGATAACTTCATGCAGCTTTGATTCTAAAGTCCTCGAAGTTGATTTCACGTTATACTGATTTGAACAGAACAGGGACTGGATTCTGCATACATGTCCTCGTGGGATTGGGCTTTAATTATACCTGTGCTGATAATATGATCTTGTGAGTTATCAATGCGGTGAGACCAATAGTGTGATTACAGCGGGGTTTTTAGGACATAATGAGGAGAATTTGATTTTTTGGGTGGGGGGGGGTGGTTCTAACTCATAACCCTAAAGCTGGTTTTATTTGTAAGATTAGTAATAAACTGTATTTTAGCATTCTAATATTCCTGTATTGACTAAAGGGCCCTTCTGACTCGTATTAAATGAGGATGGCTGGGTAGCAAAGTGTACCAAGAGTTTGTATTTGAGCACTCAGTCATGCAAACGGGTTGTGTGGTAGCTGTGAATTCAATTCCCAGGGTTAATGCTAAAGATAAGTGTTTTGACAAATGCTTTTAATTTGGGGAACAATACACGCAAGAATGACAGGATATGAAAAGAAAGTGCTATTTTTCGTCTTGCAGGTGGCAAACCAAGGTGTAGAGGGATCAACTTGCTCGGGTTCCTACAGGGAGTCTGCGGCAGAACTCGCAATCAGTCTGTGATCTCAAGGGTTTGTCAGGGCTTTAATCAGTTCTTCTTCCTCCCCTCATTAATTGGCTAACTTTGACATTTTGAAAATAACATCTAGAGATTATTTCTCTTTTCTCCAGTTTCAAACTTTATCGCCTGAAGTTTGTTTTTTTTCTCGTTTTCAGTCAAGCCTTAAAAACACAAGGCTGGAAAACTTGATCTGAGCAGCACCTCCCTGACACATGATACTATCTCGAAACAGCCCCTGACAAGTGAACTCTCTCATTGAAATCATGTGAGGAATTCTATTACTCAACTCTGAAGATCTTCTGGGGGAAAGGAGGTTGCAAACTATTAACTATGTGGTCTTCATTGCAAGTTGGCAGATAAAATGTTCTTACGTATTTGAGGCTGTCATGTGGTCCACAGCCAGAAGTAGAGAATCAGCTTTGTAGTCGCTGACCAACTGAAAATTTCATCTTGTCTCTCTGAGAAACACATTTATTTCTGTATCGTGCCTGCAGATTTCAAGTGAATATATCTCTTTCTTTAAACATGCTCTTGGTTATATCCTTCCCCTCTAGACTGGGTGTTCACCCAGTGTTAGCCTGTGGTCCTATGAGCACGTGGACAAGCTTTTGTCCCTGATAACCTTAAAAAGCCTGTTGGGTTTGGGAAGCTCCTGTTCTTTGCTGTCGCAGTTGGGTTTAGCAGAGGCTTGTTGTTAGTGCAGGTGCCCTGCGTGACACTGCTGAGCACAGGGCTCGTGTCACAGTCCCGGAGCCGCTGCTGTGACAATTACGGCGTCGTAAAGCCCAGCCTAATCAGGGTTGATCGATTTATGGCCATAGCTCGTGTGGTGGCCAGTGCAGCGTAGCTCCAATGGCTCCCACTCGATCCTTCAGGCCGAGCCACTGCCCTCCTTTGCTGTTCCATGACACAACAATACTTTGTACCTCTGTTTGTAAATCTCCAGAACTGCTTAACAGAGGTGTTGGTGTTTTACAAATGGAGAAACCGAGGCACAAGGGCCGAGCCACTCACGTAAGGTCACGGACTGAGGCGGTGGCACTTCAGCACAGGTGTCTCTTCCCCATCTGTTGCACTTTCCATCTGTGATATATTGATATACAGTAACCTTATAAGGAATTTATTGGCTGGTCATCTAATGTAGTCATTAAGAATATATAAGTCCAGAGATTTTTATTTTATGGCGATGGGAGGATTTCCCACTGACTTCTGTGGCTTGGCATTTCTCATCCTTATGTATTCGGTTAATTTTCTTGCTTTTAAATCCATTATATTCCACCCCCCATCAGGTCAAAAGCAAACTTTCTCCCAAGACTCAGAGAGGTGCCCCTCCCAAGACTGTGAGGGATGCGCTTCTTTCTTGCACTGCTTTTCTTCTGCTTCATTTAATAGGATTTTTTCAGTGTTGGACTTCAGATCTATCTCAGGAATGCTCAGGCGTGTTTGTCGTTTGTTTTGCTTCAGCCCCATGTTAATGCAGACACCAGCAGGTTGAACAATTACTGTTTGGATGTGCTTTATTAAGAATGAAAAGAAATAATCTGTAACTGGTTATTCTCCCTGTTTGTGTGGAGATTTCCCTTTCCCAGTTCCAAAGCAAAGCTGCAGGCAGAGTCTGAAGTTAAAGTCTGCTCTTAAAACAGGGAACTGCTGTAGTGCTCCTGACAGAGCGTGCTCTGCTTTATCTTTCCTGTACAGCCGACCAGGAGCTGTGGAAGGTCAGGTTCACTTTTTCCTACAGAATTCCACTCTGAATGTTCATGTCATCATTTCACCTTGGTTTCAGTGCAGTTACCAGCCTGAAACTGAGAGAGCCCTTCCATCAGGTTGTACATGAATACACCTAAATCACGTCTGTAATACGTCTTCACAAAGATCCCACTTCATGTGTGTGGCCATGGAATGCTGGCAGGTAGTGCTTCCAGTCTCTTATCTGCCCAATGGGTGGAGTGTTGCTTCCAGGGGAGAGTTTCTTCCAGCCGGAGGAAACAAATTTTGACACCTGCTTCATGCATAGAGGTGGCATTTTTTTTGTTCTCCATATGTACAAGATGTATTTTTAATCTGTATTAAATTTACATGAATCCCATTCACTGCTGCGATGGTAGGTGAGATCTTAACATTGGGTTAAGGAAGGAATTTACAAGCCAGGCATAAAAGTTATACTAATTATGTTTGGCTCTACACCAGCTGAATCCTGCTTGTCCTGAGTTCCTGGTATCAGACTTCTCCCCACTTCTGAACTTAATATTTAAGAAGTCTTTTTTTTCTTTTCACTTCCTTAGAATTTTTAAGTTCAGCAGCAGGATAACTACCACTGAAACAATAGTGTCGGCTACTCTTTCAGTGGCCTTGTGAACAGCCAGTTTTGTTCTTCTGATAAGCCCTTGCCCTATCAATTGGGAAGTGCAGCATATAGTCATTTCCTGCATTTCGAGCTGCCCGTTTCTTCTGAGCTCTGAGGCAAGCACTGAATCTGCTTTTTGTTCTTGCCGTGGCACTGTAATACTGATGGCAGCAGAAAGCAGTTAGTTAGTTCATCAAATACAAGCGCTGTTCCTGCTTGGATATTTATTCTGACCTTTACTTTGGACAGTTTCTCTGCCATGATCAGATTCTCTGATTACAATGTCAGCTTTCACCAGAAACCTCTTTGTGATTTAACTGGCAGCGTTTGGGGGTTTGAGCAACTGGGTGTGCAGCAGCTCTGACATGGAAGTGGTGCTCGAGTGTTGGAAAGTTCTTCCTGTCAGGGAAATTTCCTTTCCAGGCTCTGCCATAGGTTTTATTTTATGACCCAGGGCAAACTTTTTGACTTGCCCATGTTCCAGTATGGAATACGGAAATAATCCTTTCAGGGCTGTTGAGGTGCTTTTATGTTTAAGAAGTATGTGGAGATTCTTGGCTGGCTGCTGATTGGTGCTGCTGCTTTTGGGAGTATAAAGCTGGGTGTCAGAGGTGCAGTTACCCAAAATGAGAACTGGTTATTTAAGCTACTGATTCTTCATGCCCCAGGTGGGAGGGTAAGTAGCTGATGAGAGTTATCCCCACTAAATTGTATCACGCGTGGTTTCCAGACATCTTAGTCGGTAGTTCCCTGTTTGTATTTCGTGGGAGCTCCAGCTGTTTAGTGATAAGTTTGAAAAAGGGGGAACTTGGTGAACTTGAAACTTATTCCTCCCTCTTTAATTTCCTGGTCCACAGAAGCTGAGTGATGTTAACATATTGGAGATTCATAAAATTTAAGGCGAGAACAGATAATTAAATTGCCTTCCCTGATATGTTTTATATGCTTTGTATCACAGGCCTTTAAATTTTAATCATTTACTCTGAAACTGAGACCAGTAAATGATGTTTGGCTAAAAACAATTTGAAAGCTTTCCAGCCCTGAGTGTCCATCACTGGTAATTTCAGGCTCATCACTTCTCTTGGTAGTTATAAGTGGCTGATTTCTAATTTGAATTAGTCTAAGTTCTGCCGCTGGTTCTTGTTAGGATTTTCCTGACAAGATTAGAGCCCTTTAGTATCCAGGACTTTCTTGCCATGAAGGTACTTACACTCTGTAATCAAGTTACTTGATAGATAAGGAAACAGAGTTGAGCTTTTAAGTCTCACTCTGAGGCATTTTCTCCAGCACTCAGATCATCCGGTGATTCTTCATGGTCTCAGTTTATTTTTAACATTGTGGAGACCAAAAACGGTGCCTGATCCAGCCTGTGTCTGATCCATACCAAATTCTGAGGTGCCTTTAGCCCTTCTTGCTGTTCGTGAGCCTCGCTGCCCCAGCACTGACATTCTTTACTCAAGTAAAGTCTGCCATTTAGTAGTTACAGCCTGCATTTTTTAGATTATAAATTAGCCTTTGTATTCTGATGGGTTTGGCTTTCCTGAGCTAACTTAAGGCAGGTTTTCAGCCTCTGTTCTCCTGCTGTCCTTTCCTCCTCGTAATGTCCTGTTGTGCTACAGCCCTGGTGTCACTCACAGATTTTTATCTGCAGTGATAAAAATGTTGAACTGCATCAGACCTTAAATTTAGTGACAAAAAAAAATTAGCATGATGCAATCCCAGGAAGTAGATGAAGAGCTGGCTGACTGACAGCTCTCGGATACGGAGCAGCCGATGTGGATTTCCACCAGAGCCAGAGTACGCTCTGTGCGTGTGCTTGGCTCTGCTCAACTCCATTTGTAATCTCAAAAGAACAAAGTTAGTCCTTTATCAAGACATTTGCCATTAAAATGTGCTGACTGGCACTACCGCTGTCCTTGTTCTCGTAATTCTTTACTGGGAAAACACAGATTTTTCTTTTCCTGTTCTTTGCCGGGATGGATACCCAGTTTACAGCTTTGCAGGTTTGCTCCATCCCCTTGCTGAGCAAAATAGGAGCACCCACCTGGCCTGGGGTGAAGGGCCTCTTTGGTGCATGGGTTTTAGGCTGATTTAAATGTTTCTCTGCTAATGGATTTGCTGGGAATCATCATTTATTGCTGGTGAATTAGAAGGTGCTTCATGTGACAAATCCCAGTGTAACAGAGCACTGTCCCCGGTACCCTCAGTGGTTTTCCCTTCCACTAGAAAGTTACTGGGTCTTAAATTTATTTTCTGTATTTTTATGTCTTGGGTCTTGCACAGTTGTTAAGAGGAGCATCCTGAGGCCTTTTGTTTCTGGATGTCGTCAAGTGCAAAATGGCAGTGCTTTTAGGGTGGTTGTGGTGCATGTGCTGCCAGATCCCAAGGCATTGTGGAAATGATGAACTTCCAACCTTTACAAGCAGCTACTTCTGAAGACACTCGTGAATTACCCTTCAGTTCATGGGCATTATTCTCATAAATACTGGTGTCACTCCTCTGTCACACTCAAGTAAATTCTGATTTATTCATAGCACTGTGCCTTCTTGCTTTTTGTTAAAAATGCAGCTGCCTTCGCTTGCTGGCTGTTCCCTTGAATTTCCCTTTTCCTGTCCCAAACTGATTTAGCTTTTACTCCCTTGGTGTTGCAGCTGTAATCAGCAGTGCACAGGAATGTTGTCTTCTGCAGGAGAGGCAGTATTTTTGCCATTGGTTTGTAGGATCCTGGATAATATGGGGTCTTGAAACCAATCCTCATTTAAATACTACTAACAGGAAAAAGTGAAATGTGTGGTGCTTTGGGTTGGTTTTTTTTTCAAGGTGGGTGTTTTTAAGGATTTGCTCCCTGAGAAAGTCCATACTTTGAAACCTGCAAATTCCAGGCAGATAAATGGCAGAGAGGTCGGGCGAGTATCTAAAGTTTGGGATGTCTGCTTCCTTTCTGGCTATCGGGTGGGAAGCTGGCCACAGCGATAGGCTTTGAGGAGAGATTGGGAAGGGGGAAGAAAGGGGAAAGCCCTGAGGCACAGGATCTTGGATGCTGGGAAACGCTGTGGAAGCGGCTGTGCCATTTCTACTCCTGCTGTCTGAGGTGTGGAAGTCAAAGGCAAGTGATAGGGACCCAAAGCTGTGGAGTTTTGGTGGACATGGCTATTTCGTGTCATGGCAGCCTCGGAGCTCAGCTAGCAGCTCTCCTGCCTCCTGGTTAAATCGGGATCTGATTTTCCTGTTCCTCTGCTGTCTTCTTTCGGGAGTTGTTTATTGACTGAAATTGTTTCCATATGGCTGCAATGTAGAGCTTGATTACATTAAACGCGGTGCTTTCCTGTGGCATTGCAGTGCTATGGGAAGATCATCCCTCTCTCCCCCCCCTTCCAACCTCCCCTTCCTCCATAAAACCTTGGGCTTGGAACATGGAACTTGTTCAGGTATTATTTTCTTTCCCCTCTGAGACTTGTAAAACTGGGATCCAGATCTTTTTTGGGTCGTTGTATTTGATTGCTTAGGTGGGTTACCTTGGCGTATAAATGACTCATAAAATGGTTAAAATGAAGATAAAAGTGGCTGCAGTTTGAGAGCACTGCTGGAGCTGGGCCTCCAGGGTGTTAAACACTGAACAAGCAGAAAGGAGTCTCTGCTTCCACAGAGGTTTGGGACAGTCCATTTGGATTGTATTTGTTGACACTAATGATCAATTTAAAGGCTGCTCCAGGAAAGTGTTAAAATTCCTGTACTCTGGATGCTAGAAGGCCAGATTCCCTGCTTATCTGGAGCCTGGAGGCTGTGTCCAGTTTGTGGGAAACAGATCTGTTTAATGGCAAATGGATGCATCTGTATCTGATAAGAATAAAAGCTGATGGTTGGCTAAGTTGGCTGATAAAACCAGCAGTGAAGCATCTCTACCTTCTCTTTGTAATTACACCTAAACTTGAGTTTATAGCCTGAATTCAAAATTTGGTTTCTTGTTAAAAAATGTTTTCTATTTAAATAGGTTAAAATATATAAATGCCTTTTTCTAAAGCCTAAGCCTTTTGCTGTAATGCTTCTGTTTCTTGTAATGGACCCCAGCAGAACTTGGGCATTGTATTTCTACTGCCAATATCTCAAATCAAGTCAAACCAGTGGAGTGGAGGCTGTCACTCTTGGCTGAGCACATGGAACCAGAGTCTGATGAAGCAGTAAACCTGGTTTTTGACAGAAGTAGCCTCCTCTGCATGTGCATAGAGAATATTTCCTTTATTTCTATGTATTCAGATAGTTCGTATCACAGCCTATTTAATTCAAAACTGAGAAACCATTTGGGAGCTGTAAATGCCGAAATACTTGTTTTCCTCCCCTAACATAAGGTGGAAAAAAGAACAATGAGGGAGGAGATTCACTAATACTGAAATCTTTCCGTGGAGGACACAGCAAGGTTCAATTCATTTAATAAAGAGAATTCATTTGTTTTCACTAAAGCATTTTAAAATGCAAACCATGTTTCTGTAACCCTTTTATGCATCCTGCACCTATGATGTATCATTCAAGATTAATAAAACTGTAATACATAAAAGCTGGCATTTTAAAATTGTTTTATAAGCAGTCTGGCTAATAACCCAGGGTGGAAGCTGGAATGCAGGTGTGCTGCTCTTCAGGCCCTTGCCTGGCTAGAGGATGAAGCTCCAGGTTTTTTGTTTTTTATTTAATGGAAAATGAAAGCTTTAAGGAAAGAAATAAGCCCAGACCACGGGGTATCCAGTGATGTTCAGGGTGGTGATGGTCGGTCACTCTGAGGTGTCCGTGGCTCAGGGAAAGGCTCAGTGAATGTCCCTCAATAAATGTCCCTCCTAATTTAGGGGTGTCTGACTCGTGAGCTGGCAGGTAAAAGGGAGACAGTGACCATGGAGCTCTCGTGGCCATCTCCTCTGCTTGTCCATAAAGGAACTGCTGCTGTCCAGTGCTTGGAGCAAAGGATGTGGGCACCTTTTCCAAGCTGGGATATTGCAAGTCTTAAAATTGTGGGAGCTGCCTCCCTTCAGCCCACACTGAGACACCACACTTCAGGAGGGTGGATTTAAACTCTTCCATTCTACTTTGTGTTTCAAGACTGCTACTTGTCCAGGATTTCCAGTATCAGGAAGAATTTCCTCGTGGAAAGGGCTGTCAGGTACTGGAAGGGGCTGCCCAGGGAGGTTTGGAGTTCCCATCCCTGGAGGTGTCCAAGGAGCACTTGGATGTGGCACTCAGTGCTCTGGGCTGGTGACAAGGTGGGGATCAGGCACAGGTTGGACTCTGATCTCGGAGGTCTTTTCCAACCCAAATGATTCTGGGATTTTTTTGGGTTTTGTGGATCCTTTGATAGATGGCTTGTACACATTGTGAGGAGAGATCTTCTCACAAAAGGCTGGGGATCCTGCAGCTGGATGCCTGCAGATCCTGATTTATCTGGAAAACCTCTCTAGTCCCTCCGCATTTTGCAAAACGCTGTGGGAAAGATAGGCTGGAGAAACCTCAGTTTTCTTCCGTCCCTCACACAACTCACTGGCTACGTGGGAGCAGAAATTAAGACAAGGACATTTAATTTTAAGTGTTGTCATCTTCACAGAAAGTCGCAATTTATCTTGCCTTCTCCCTGTCACAGAACTTGTCTGTGCTACTTCTCACACATCAGAGCTGCTTTCTGCTTCTTACCCACTGCATGACCAGCTAAAACAAAAATAAAACTTCACTCCTTTGAGCCCCTCCAGAGCTGCCTTCAAGGAGCAGCTTTACACTAATGAAGTTTAGTTGGTTTGCCAGTTACTTTTCAGTGATTTCCAGAACTGCTGAAACACAATGAGTTGGTGAAGACTCTCTGGTGTATTTTGTGTGAGCTCAGATATTTGAATATGGAATAGACGAGTACTAAATATCTGCAATTTCCATTAAATTTCGATATCTTTAAGGGATGAGTCCTTAAAACAAGTTCTTACTGATGTTAGAGGCTGTGGGATTACTCTCTGTTGGCTCTCACAAGAACTGAACTGGAACTATATTGTGGATATTTTGTTTTTAATTAGCAGATCACTGAGTTCTAGGTCCTTTCATATTTAAGAATAATTAATTCTCCATTGTTTTTCCTTCTGACAGACTTTCACTGTCAGCCTTCCAGAGGAGACGCTGGCCCTCCCTCCAGTTATTTGACAAAACAATTTACTGTGAGCAGCCTTCCCCCACCCCTGATGGCAGAAATTTGCCTCTGGTGTCCTCCTGGGTGCTGCTTTCCAGCTCTGCTTTATGCTGTCCATCTCTTCCGGATAAAACCTGCACAGGGATGGGATTGAAACACTTAAACTCCCCTTGCCCACTCCTGAAAAATTCCACAGTGCTGGCCTTCCCGTGAGCAGTGTGTGTTAAATGCCCTGCTGATCACTGGATGAAGAGGATGATCCTTCAGTTTTCTTCTAATGAGAATGACTTCTGAGAAGGCCGCAGGCTCAGGGCCATGCTGCCATTGCAATATTATCAGTACATTTTGGCTGCAAATGTGATTTCTTTTTTCTTTAATATTAAAGGGAGGGGTTATGACTTCTGAGCTATAATTGTGTGGAGACATTACTTGGGCAGACCTCCTAAACTCTCCTGCATTAATTTGGATGTGCTGGATGTGAGCTCTGTGCTCTTACAGCCGCTGAGGAGAGTCTTGGACTGTGACTGGCGTTTGCGGAAAGCAGAGAAACTGCAAATTACGTGTTTTGATGCTGCACCTCGAGTTTCTCTTGTTTTCCCTGCTACTGTTGATGGTCTTTCTTTTGTATCCATTCCTGTGCCATTTGCAGTCCCAGTTCCCAGTTCTAAACTTAGCTTAAACTCAGTTTTGACTAACTCTTCAGTTTTGGCCTTAGTCAGCCACCAAGCAAAAGTGATGTAGCAACGTTCTCTCAGGTTTCAGAAACCACCCTGCTGGACCATCCCTACCCCACAGCTCTGAGACTGCTGGGCTTTGTAGGAAGATGCATTTTTGTAGTCCAGTCATTACCCCAGCACCAACCTAAATCCAGGCGGATCATCATGTTCCTGCACAGTTATTTTTGGAGCAAGTTGCACTGGAAAATTGCACTTTAGCGGGGGGGAATAGACTGGACAAGCTTGGGAGGTGCTGTCCAACCCCTGCAGTTCTGTGGTATGTGCAAAGGGAAATTAAACTGATAATTTTCGTGGAGATGCATCCTTGTGCTTTTCATTCTGTCTCCTGTTCTTTCTCTCACCTTATTTTTGAAAAGTGGAGCTTTTAAAGTGTTTTACTGTGGTTCTTAAAGGCATGCACCTCTTACTGGATTGAGCACTGCGGCTGGCACAAGGGAGAGTTAGAAGGCAATTGTTTAATTGGCATTTTACACGGTAGACTTTGAAATTGGGGGTTCAGTGAGGCTCCTGCTTTGCTGCTCTTTTTCTGCAGGGCAGCAGTGGTGCAAAAAAAAGGGGGGTATGTCCTGAAAGTGTTGCCTGGAGTTGGCTCTGATCTGCACCACCACAGAGCTATGCAGGTTTGTACTTCTGCTTTTGGGCAGCTATAAAATAATGTTTATGCAAGACTTGCAAAACTCAGCATAGAGACTGCGTTCAGTTAAAATCAGGTGTAAGAAATGTGCTGTTGTGGTCAGGTCAGAAGTTTGCTTTATCTCTGGCACAAGGCTGGATAATGCAGTGGTGCATGCCGAGGAGAGCCTAGAACATTTGACCCCTCTCCAGCATATCCTTGCAGACATCCTCCCTGTGTGCTGCAGGTGTTCTGGATATCCTCTGTGTCCCCCCTTTTCCCCCCAAAGGGAGGTCCAGGTGTGTTCCATTGCAATGTTTCCCCCTGCTGAATGTCCCATACCTGGAGCCCAGGCAGCCCTTGTGAAGGGTGGTGCTGTTAGTTCAGTTCCTAGTGAGAAAATGCCCTTAATTTCTAATTTTAAGTCACCTTTTTTTAAATTCGGCTTGTTTAATTCTTTCTTTTGTCTTTTTTTTTTCAACCCCCGTTCAGTCCTGTGCCACTTTAAGCATGAACAAATCCAGTATTTAAACTCTGTGAGCTGGATAGGGAGTCCTTCCTATTCCCATCCTCACCAGTATGTTGACAGGGCTGTTGAATAACTCTCTCACATGGTTCAGATGGAATCAGTTGGGAGAACATGGACCTCTGTGTAATTTCATGCTTGATCCAACTGGGATAGTTTTGCTGGAAGTGATGTGGGGAGTGTTCAAAGTTCTGAGCCAGCAGGACCCTGCAAGCGCTCACCCCTGGCAGGGAGGGAGGGCAGGAGAGGCAGGACACAGCTTGGATTTCTGATGGATCTGCATCCAGAAAAACGCACCTGGCTGTGTCCAGAGTGGCACAAATCCTGGGGAAGGAGGACAGGGAATGGTGTCTCTCGATTTTGGGTACTCTCCAAACATCTCTGGGACTCTCAGTTACTGTTTAACTCCAGCTCTGTGTGCTCTTCATACAAAAGGACTAAGTCTGCTGTCATTTAGAAAATGAAGGTTTTTTTCTGACTTGTCAGTGTCTTTTTGATGTGGTGTGATTTTTATTTGCCTGTCATTTCTCTAACTTGTAAAGCTGTCTCCAGTGTATGCAGTTTTATATCCCATTAGCTTGCTCTTTCTCATCTTATCTTACAGCACTGTAATCATCTGTCCTCTTCCTACCCCCAAATACTGGCTTTAAATGCTGTTTTCTAAAAATCTTCCTCCTAAAAAATGCCTCTGTGTGAGACTTTCCTTGCATGCAGTGATACATGTAAGACTTGAACAAAGAATTTAATACTTGTTGTATTTTTTTCCTACATAATGTATTTGATAATTGCACCTTTTGGAGCCTCCTAATTTACCTAAAGGTTATTTTTTATAGGGGGTGTATGAACACGCTGTTTCAAGTGCTGTACAGTAGTGGTGATTCTTCAGTGGGGGGGAGCTGACAGCAAAGGAAGTTCTGTGAGTTGCATCACTGAAAGCACAAGGGTTAATGTTTTTTTGCCAGATGTTAAGTCTGTTTCCTGCTTTTACTTTAATGTCTGCATATAAAAAGATTTTGGTTTCTTTGTCCCTTTGCACTTGAACTAGAAACTGTAATCTATTTGTGGTGCATCGTAGAGAAGTTATTTTTTTAGTACTTTTGGTTTAACAGTTTCTCTGTAGAGAAAAAAAAAAAAGCCAGATTGAGGCATCCTTCCAGTGAAATATAAAATGAGAGGATTGTGGTATCTGAATTTAGCAATGCCTCCGCTAATAGGACCAAAGATGACAAACCAGATTGAGTGGTCCCTTATCCCTCTGTTTTGGAGAGAGCCAGGCTGAAGAGAATAATCTACAAATAAATGGCTGTGAATGACATTTGCATTTCTCCTTGTGAGAAGTTGGTAACAGTTCTACAAGGAATGGATTGGAAATGGGTTTTCTTAACCTGTAATGAGTAGGGAGCTTAAATTTCATTGCTGCTGAGGATTTCTAGCCAAAGATTTCTGTTTTACAGCTGTTATTAAAAATTTATGAGGCAGTGCGAGATCAAAGCAAATATATATTCTCCTTATTATGTAAACTTGGTTTTGTGCAACATATGCATTGCATCTATATAGTTTATGCAGGATTTTTTGTTCTAGCAAAGGCAAACAGCCTTTGCATGGTGCAGTTAGACCTGGAGGTGGAAAACTCACTGACTAATGGTGATCTGATTCTCTCTCTCCATTCCGTATCTCCCAAGTAACTTAGGAAAAGGAAGATTTCTCCTGAGGTGCTGTACTTGCCTTGTTTCCTAGTTGAAATCTTCTGTACTGTGCTTCATACTGAGGTTTTGTTACAGCTTTTTTTTGTGTTCCACATAACCCAGGTTTCCCACTGGTGTGCCGAACGACTTCCTTGGACTACCTTTCAATTCTTAAAGGCCAAACTTGGAAACTTTTATAGAGATATTTAACCTTATGGGTTGGAGCACATCCTCACAGTCAGGGCTTTAAGCTGCAAGAGGTTTTTGGGAAGGGGGTGGCCTGGCTTTCGTGCCACACTCTAGGTACCAGGCTCCTTATAAATTCCTTCTGTTCATTCATATTTCTTCTTTGAATATCTTCTTCTTGCGCTCCATTCTGACCTTGCTGCATGTGAAAGCAAGCTGTCAATATTAACATCTTTTATCAAATTTGTAGGGTGGGTTTTTTTTTTAATACATCAGCTTTGAGAATGTATTTGTTGTCAAAAAATCTCAGATTTTACCAGGACCTATGATGTCATTTTCGAAGTGAAAGCTTAGATGTGAACCCTGAAGGTTCCAGCTGGAGAAGACAACTGGAAAACCTAAATCAGAAGCATTAAGGTTGGAAAAGACCAAAGAGGTCAAGTCCAAGCTGTGACTGATCCCCACCTTGTCACCTAGAGCACTGAGTGCCACTTCCAGTCATTCCTTGAACACTTCCAGGGGTGGGGACTCCACTGGGCAGCCCCTTCCAATACCTGACCACCCTTTCCACAAGGAAATTCCTCCTGATGTCCAACCTGACCCTCCCCTGGCACAGCTTGAGGCTGTGTCATGGTTTTTGAAAGGGCTGTGGTTGCTGTATTCAAGCATCTCTTAGAGATTCACACATTCCAGCTCTTTTTTTGGTTTGTATTCCTTGTATCCCACTTCTGTCCTGTGTCCCTGGCTGCCTGGTGGTCTCTGAGCTCTCACATGAGCTGCTGTGTTTGCACTTGGTGGGGTTTGTGTGCACAGTCCTGGGTGTAGCTGAGCCCTGGGTGCGCTGTTACTTTAAAGCACTGATAAAAAGGCTGTAGAATAAGGGAGGGAAGGCAAAAATCTTAAAAGCTGCTGGATCTTAAAGATTAATCAGCCTGGTTTAAATAGCAAGCAAAGCTACAAACAGCCTTTTCTACACAGTGTGCTTTCTTCCATTGCTTTTGCAAAGTTGTTTCTCCAGGGGAAGATTTCAAGCTCCATAAGACTTGTGTTCTTATATTAATGTCAGGACAAGGGCTAAGATTATTTGTGTGAATATGTACAAACAATTCCATTACCTGGGGTTCCTTTCACGCTTTCTCCCCGGTGGAATTATGTTGCATGATGGTGTATCTATTCCTGTTCATACAGATCTGTATTTACAAACCCAGGCCAGGGAGCTCTTGTACATGAGCTGAGAGAAAGAGAAGTCAGTGTAAATGACAGCCTGTGACATGATAAAACCAGGCCTATTTATAAATACAATGAAGAATATGCAACAGTGCTCTCACAAGAGGGGTGCAGGCAGACCTAGGGTTGCTGTAATGTGGGTGGTTTGTGGGGTTTTGTATCTTTTTTTCATCTGAAGAGTAAATCCCCCCACGTCTGTGAACAGCTTCCCGCGCCCTTTTAACTCACAAAGATTTGATTCAGTTCTGCTGCAGAGAAAGAAGTGGTAGGAGCAGCCTGAAAGATGGGGGCAGTTCTTAAAACACATCATCCCCCAACACTGCCAGACCTGGCAGCCACTTCTCCTCCCTTTTCTGGGGCTTTTCAACTCCTCTGCCCCCTGGCTTGTCTGATTACCTAAGCAGCCTCAAATAAGGGGTGTAAAACTATGATGGGGGCAGGGGGAGCAAGGGAAGCAGGTAGAAATGATAATTTATTCCTTTACATTTTCTCCTCTTTTCCAAATTGATTACCAGTTGTGCTTACAAAGCACCATTTACAGGAGAAATCAAACCTGAGGAGGTCTTGTTCAGATCTGGATCAAACAGCAAGTTTCCATAGTGGTGGTACTGACTTGCTGTCTCTTGGTGGACTGTAAGGTGTTAGAGGAAGGTCCCTGAAATAACTGCAGCAAATGTAAATCTTCTGTTTCCTGAGTGCATTCTCAAGCACTGTCAGTGTGGCTGGGATTGTCTGAGAAGCAGAAGCAATGCAGATTTTTATCAATATTTGTAATTAAGAAAATGTTCTGGTGAAAATGTCAGCGGTTTTATGACTCTGCTGTGTCTTGTAGTGTTAGTGGGATACAGAGTGGCCCGTGGAGCTGTTTGCAAGAAGTTGGACTTTTTTAAGGTTAAGAAATGTGATCTTGGCCCAAGGCAAAGGGAAGAAGGTGTACACAGCAGCCAAGGTGGACAGGACATCGGAGGTTGTAGTCAGACCTCTTTGTGTGCATCTTCCTGCATTGGACTGCCTGTAAAATTGATGTGTTTTACCTCCAGCAGAGGTTGAGATGAGAGTTAATAGTTTCCAGTGTGTTCTGCTAATGGAAATATGTGTGTATATGTATATGTATGACTTATAACTGGAAATGTGTATTCATTTATTGAACAGCATTTGATACGAGATCAGAGTTTATGTTTAGAGAGAGAAAACAGCTTTTTTTATCTCACCCCATGAAAAGCAGAGCGAGAATGGCAAGAGAGCAGGTGTGGGTCACAGGGAGCAAGTGGAAGCTGGACTGGATGGACTGGGAGGGACTGGTTGTGGTCCTTTGTGGGACAGTGGGGCCCAGGACAGTGGTGCTGCAGCATCCTGCTGCTGTGGCAAAGCGAAACATCAGCGGTGATAAGCGATGGATGGAGAGATTTCGTGTGGTTGGACATTTATTAGGAAGGATTTTTGCCTTAGAGAGGCTGAAATCATGATATCCATCAACGAGTGGTTATTAGATCACCTGGCAAGCAAGAGAAAATAAGGAAAAACAAGAAATTGTGTTTTTTAGCACTCACTGTCCTGTTGCTTCCCTAGCCATGATTTTTTAGGGAAAATTCTTTTTGCTGAATAGTGGATTCTCAGACAGGCAGTTAAGGAAAGAGAAGACTGTTGCTTTTATTTGAAACATCTTGGAAAGGAAACAGTCTTAAAGGCAACAATAAATGTTCTGGCATAATGCAGACTAAACCATCCTTAAAACAAGTCTATATCCATCACTCTGATATACTGGAGTCCCAATCTGCTGATTTGATGTCAGGATGATGAATTATGACCTTTTATTATTTATTTATTTTAAGGTTTAGTTGCAGACTTTATAAAAACATAAAGTAGGTCTGGCTTTGGTTGTGAGGTTTATGGAATGGCTGGGAGAAGCTTAAGAGATTTGGAGCACAAGTGGATGGCTTCTTTTCCTGTATTTGGGTATATTTTAAATACACACAAATGTATTTGTATGTACATGAAATTTATGTTTATTTTTATATATACACGCCTTACAAGGGGTGAAATTACAACCACGTATAAATCACTTTTACTTCTGTACGTGGCAGTGGTTAGAGGTCAATTTGTGGATGTTGCCTCCTGTGCTCAGCAGGGCTCCTACCTGTGGAGACACAAATTTAAGCTGATAGGGAACCAATTTCAGATGAAGCGTTGTGAGGCACTCAGTGACTCTCGGGTTGTGCAGATTTATTTAAATTGCTCTGAGGTCTGGTTTAATCCTTCCAATTTGTGTAGACAAGGCCATTGGAGAACATCCCTGAAAATACCCTGCAAACGCTTTGCACATCGAACGCAGTGCTCCCGTTCTCCCAGACCATTCCAGTCCTGGGATACCACGGAATGTGCTCCAACCCCATTGCCTGCTCTGTGTCCCAGCAGATGTGGCTCTTGGAATGCAGTGCTGCAGTGTTCACCTGTGCAAGGCTGTGGAATCATGGAATGGGTGGGAAGGGACCTTAAAGATCATTCTGTTCCACTCTAGCCCCAGCCATGGGCAGGGACACCTTCCACTAGCCGGGGTTGCTCTGTCCAGCCTGGCCTTGGACACTTCCAGGGATCCAGGGGCAGCCACAGCTTCACCTGTGCCAGGGCCTCCCAGCCAGGAATTCCTTCCCAATATCCCATCCAGCCCTGCCCTCTGGCAGTGGGAAGCCATTCCCTGTGTCCTGTCCCTCCATCCCTTGTCCCAAGTCCCTCCAGCTCTCCTGGAGCCCCTTTAGGCCCTGGAAGGAGCTCTGAGGTCTCCCTGGATCCTTCTCTTCTCCAGATGAACCCCCCCCAGCTCTCCCAGCCTGGCTGCAGAGCAGAGGAGCTCCAGCCCTTGGAACATCTCTGTGGCCTCCTCTGGACTTTTCTCCAGCAGCTCCACGTCCTTCTACTGTTGGACCCCGGGGCTGCAAGTAGCTCTGCAGGTGGGGTCTCACCTGAGCGGGGCAGAATCCCCCCTCCCCTGCTGCCCAGGCTGGAGGATCAGCCCAGGGCATGGGGGGGTTCTGGGATGTGAGTGCACACGGATGGGGCACGTCCAGCCTCTCATCCACCAGCACCCCTAGGTCCTTCTCCTCAAGGTGCTTCATATTTAGTTAGATATGCATGGAAAGGTTGCACATTACCGGTCCTTTGTTTTAAAATAAAACTCTCTTAAACAGCTGTCCAGAAAACTCAAGTTTTTCATCCTCTTTGAGTTCACCAGTGCGGCTGTTGGAAAGCTCTGGCCTTGGTTTGTGATAGTGTTGATGTCTTATCTTGGTGTCTGGAACAGATCTGACATGAAATTTCATCAATTGCCTTATTCCTCGTTTAGACTAAAACCTTCTCTACTTCTTGACAGCGAGTAAATTGCCCCCTGAATTTCTTGATGTTGCTTTTGCAGCTTCCTAGCGTGGGAGTGACCAACTCTGCTTGCTCAAAGCAGTGTAATAATTTCTAAACACCTTATTACACCTGTTTGACACATTTCCTTTGTATTCCATGTGATACAAAATTCATGCCCAACCCCTTCTAGTTTGTATTTTTAGAAGGTGGTAGTAAAAGGTGGTTTCATTTTAATTTACATATTTCTTCCTAAAGGAATGATGCATTTGTTTGCTTGAATTTCTCATTTTGAACAGTGAGGCCCAGATTCCTCTGGCTGTCCTGTTGTTTTCTCCCAGAATTTCCTTTGCTCCCCTTCCCGTAGCTGCTCAGGGCAGAAGTAGGTCTGTTTCCTGGGTAGGTGAGATCCATGAAATCCATCCCAGAAGTTCTCTTCCTCCAATAAATGCATCCCATGGATGCTGCATGGACCTGAGTGTGGCTTCAGAGGGTGGGGGATTGTACAAAGTTAACACTGCAGCACGTGGATCGATGGGAATCAAAGTGGTTTAAAGAGCAGGCAGGAAACTTTGGTTTGAATAATTGATCCTTACTTTTGTTTTGCACTTGTATTCTTGGGCTCTGCTGAGAACTTCAGGGTTTTGTAGCAGGTGTCAGGATGTAACCTGAGCAATTACATTGCTTCCTATACGTTTATTACGTGCTGAATTAGAACATGGTTAATCCTGCATATTTCCCAGCTGATTCCTATTTAAAATCATGTCAAGCTCCATTTGGATGGAAACTAATTCAGTTGAAAGTGCAGTTTTACTTGATGTTAAGGCTGTGTTACACTTCTGTCAAAATACAGCTTTTCTTCCAAAATACATTTATTAAATACAGTGAGTCTTGCTAAGCTAAATTTCACCTAATTTCTGGTTACCTTGTCCTTCAAAACCATAGAGCTGGCAGAGCTCATCAACTTACCTTATTTTTATTCCTCATTTAAAAGCGAGAAACTGTTTTTCCTGCTTTCTGAATTCCCAGCTGATTTCTCAACTTTGAAAGCAGCAGTCATTGAACTGAGCTAAATAAGCAAAGTAAAAAGAAAATGTTTGTTCTTTTGTACTTGCAGACAAGGATTCTGCTTGAAAGATGGGTTGGCACTTCATCAGACACTGGTTCCCAGTGCTTTTACTGAGTGACTTCCACTGCTTCACTGGCTTGAGATTCTTCTCCCTTGGAAAATTTTTGCCAAATACGCATCTTAAATAGTTTTTCTAATTTAAATTATTTCAAATTAGAAAGTAATTTTCAAGCTTTTATTTTTAAACTGCATGACTCTGCAGTGATGCAGATGCACCTTTGCTTGTGAGTATTGCAGCTGTGTTTGTGAAGTCAAGGGCACATGTGGCGGCAGCCCCAGCCCTGCTCCGTGGATGTCCTTTAGCTGGATGTGGGATCGGCATCGTGCTGCTGGCTGGGGATTGCTGTACACACAGCCCAGCACTGCTGTGTCTGCTCTAGGACCTCGTATCCCAAATTTGGGTGCTCCTCTGAGATCAGCCTTTCAGTGGGATGAGGAACCAAGGACAAGGAAATCATAGAATTATGGAATCGCAGAGTGGTTTGGGGTGGAAGGGACCTCAAAGCTCATTCAGTGCCGCTCTCTGCCATGGGCAGGGACACCTCCCACTATCCCAGGTTGCTCCAAGCCCTGGCCAGCCTGGCCTTGGACACTTCCAGGGATCCAGGGGCAGCCACAACTTCTCTGGGCACCCTGTGCCAGGGCCTCCCCACCCTCCCAGCCAGGAATTCCTTCCCAATATCCCATCTAGCCCTGCCCTCTGGCACTGGGAAGCCATTCCCTGTGTCCTGTCCCTCCATCCCTTGTCCCAAGTCCCTCTCCAGCTCTCCTGGAGCCCCTTTAGGCACTGGAAGGGGCTCTGAGGTCTCCCTGGATCCTTCTCTTCTCCGGGTGAACACCCCCAGATCTCCCAGCCTGGCTCCAGAGCAGAGGGGCTCCAGCCCTGTCCTACCTGGCCTGGAACACTTCCAGGGATGGGGAGTCCATAACCTCCCCGGGCAACCTGAGCCAGGGGCTCACCACCCTCACAGAGAGAGGTGATGCTGTCCTGGAGCTGCAGAGAGGAAATGTCCCCTGCTGGACACTCACACTCTGGGTATTGCCCAGCTTTGAGTCTATTCCAGGGATTTTTCTGTGGGGGCAAAGACCCTGTAACTGAAAACGTGTATTCATGGCTTGTGTGGGCTTCAAGAATAACTGAGGTAATGTGCTAGGAGTGAGCTCTCAGTATAATGTCTGTGTGAAGGCCTTCAGCTGTTTCAGTGTTAGGATTTGGTTTGACTTTTTTGTTGTTCCTGCTCCGAAGTTTTTAAGATGAGTCTCTGGAAGACTGCTGGGAAGGAACTTCCTAAATTGCTCCTGCTGCAGGATCCACGTCCACGGCCGGAGCTCGCTGGCTGACAGGGCTCTGCCAGCTATTTTGAGCTTGTTTATCTTTGTAGATAATGCTTGTCCTGGCATCATTCGTTGCACTCCTTTAACTTTTAAAGGCACTAAATGCAAGTTAAACATAGGCCATCTACTTCTGAATCCTTCTTTTGAGCTCACATGAGACATTAGAAACAGCAGCAGTATGGAATCATGGAATCACGGGATGGTTTGGGTGGGAAGGGACCTTAAAGTCCACCATGTCCCACTCTTTGCCGTGGGCAGGGACACCTTCCACTATCCCAAGTTGCTCCAAGCCCTGGCCAGCCTGGCCTTGGACACTTCCAGGGATGAGGCAGCTTCTCTGAACATGTCCTTTTCCTGAAAAAGCAGTGGGACTCGGGTAGGTGGCAGAGCTGTAAAGGTTAAAATCGGAATTATTGTGTAGAAGAACCATTTCTTATTCAGAAATGGTTTAACTCTGCTGATGGCAAGGCAGGCAAGTCTCCCTGCAGTCTCTTGAGCAGGAGCTGCTTGCAAAAAGAGCATCCTCGACAGATGCAGCTTCTGTGCAGTAGTTAAAAATAAATTGTGAGCAGTTTAACAAGAAAAAAAGGTTGGGAAACAAATCTGGGCATCAGTTTATGACAACTCCAGTTTTCTGAGTGCATTGGGGAGTGAATTTTTAAGATCTTGAGGCAGGAAATGTCTGTACACAGCTTCTGAGAGCTTCTGCTCTCTTTTTGGGATATTAACTTTCCCTGTTCCTTAGGTCTGGACTGTTCGGTCTCCTGAAGGGAGCTAAGCTCCATCTGCTTTTTAAAAATGGGAAAAATGCTGTTTGCTACACACAGGGATTTGAGGTAGGGTTTTTTTGGGGTTTTTCTAGCAAGGATATTTTAGGTCAGCATAATAATTTAATATTTATGAAGTTTGGGTTTTTTGTTCAGTCCTGAACAGATAAGTGCCTTTAGTATGATCTGAGTTGTGTCATCTAAAAGTGGTGTCATTTCCTACTACATATTTTGTTTTATTTACCAATAAGTGATAACTGAATAGATTATAAACACATAGATTTTGCTAAAACTCTTCTACTAAAACACAGAGTATTTGTTTTCGTTCCTTCCCTCTTAGTTTGAAGTCAAAAGCATAAAGCTACTTAGGATCGATAGCTTCCTGGTTTTCTTAGGAACAGATTTCTTTTTCCTCCACTGGTTTTTTGTCCCACATGTGTGTCGGAGATACCATTTAAGCTCTGATCCTGAAAATGCTGAAGTATGCTGGTAATCCTGCTAAATCCACTTTGAATCTCCCAAGTGGAAAAGCTCACGCAGTTGAGGCCGGACGTTCTCTAACCAGGAACTTTCCAGCATGGTAACTTTAGATGGAGAAGCTGCAGCACTATTTAATCTTTAAAGTACTGTAATACTTTAAAATGTATTGTAATTGGATCAAAGTGACCAGGATACAGTTGTTGCCTTTGTGCTGTTGCCTTAAAATGTTTGCTTTTAAAAAAACCTGCTTGGTACTTGAGACAGTCGTGTTTTTGTGTATGCCAATAAAATAGGTAAAAGCACTCAGTGGTTATTCTTTGTTTTTGAGAGATGTTATTTGCATAAAATGTTGTGCTAGCAGAGCATTGTTTGAATTCTTAGTAGATTCGTGTGCTTGAAAATTCATAGAATCGCAGAAGGTTTGGGTTGGAAGGGACCTATTCCAACCTCCCTGCCTTGGGCAGGGACACCTTCCACTATCCCAGGTTGCTCCAAGCCCCGTCCAGCCTGGCCTTGGACACTTCCAGGGATCCAGGGGCAGCCCCAGCTTCTCTGGGCCCCCTGTGCCAGGGCCTCCCCACCCTCACAGTAACTGTTTGACTTCAGTCTGTATCATCCTGCCATCCTTTGTGCTCTCACCTCCTTCCAGTTTCTCCAGCATTTCCTTTTCTTGTTGTACCTTGAAGCAGAAGCTGCAGGAGAGAAGGTAGAACCATGGAGAAGAGTTGGTATTTTAAAGGGTTTGGACAGTATCAGAATCACTGGAAAATTCAGGTGAAGAGTCTGAGGGTGAAGGAAATGAGACAAAAATGATGGTAACTGTGAAGGATTGTACAAATCAAAAAGAGTTTTTGTAGGAAAGACCAAAGCAAGCCAGGGAGAACAGGGAGGAAAATCCAGTTTTCATGAGATGAATAGAATCATGTGGAATGGTTTGGGTTGGAGGGACGTTAAAGCTCATCCAGTTCCACTCCCTGCCGTGGGCAGGGACACCTTCCACTATCCCAGACTGCTCCAAGCCCTGTCCAGCGTGGCCTTGGACACTTCCAGGGATGGGGCAGCCGGTAGGGTCTGGGTAACCTTTGCATTGCCTTCAGCAAAGGCAGTTTTCCTGGGATGAAGGAGCTCCTGCACTACGTTAATCCCTGCCTTGCTCCCATGATCAATGCAGGAAAAGAGCCTGCTGTGAAAATTCACCACCATAGATCAATAACCCCTGGCTACCCAACTGTATTAAAGGGAATTGATGGGCTGAGGGATCTTGTAAACACTTGTTTGTCCCATCAGCATGTTTGCGTGTTTGGTGACGGGCAGGACGTCTCCAGAGCCCCGTCAGTGGGATGTGGCTCCGCTTGTACTCGGGATTACTGCGGAATCGCATCCGTTTCTCTTTTAAACCACTTCGGCTACCCCAAGATCGTTAGACATCGGGAATGGAAACGTTAGAGCTGATAGGGAATTTTATAAATTTTTAAATAAGAACACAAAAGCTTTATTTATGCTGGCTGAATTGAGATTTAGAGAAATACCCAGCTAACTTTGGCCCCTAGATGACATTTTAAGGGATAAACGATCAATGTTATGCAAATGAGTGAATTGATCAAAACTGGTGATTTAAATCACTTTGATTTACATCAGCAAGAGGGAAGCTTTGATTTAAATCATTGATTTTAATCTTGTTTTGGGATTGTACTTTCATTATTTTCCTAAAGACAGGTTGATTTTCATTGGCTGGTAACTATTTGAAGCGTGTTTATTTGCAGACAGGTACAGCTCTTAAGTTAATTCCTTAATTTCTTTCTTTGGGCAGGAGCAGGAATGCTTAGCTGGTAGGGGAAGTGGGGTAGGAATATGTCCTGAAGCAGGTACATAATTCAACAAATCCTCATTTAAATTCTGTAACGTTTACATTTATAAATGAACAAATTATTCCTTACATCTGCCAGAGAGGGCAAAAGTGCTTTAGCACTTGACTCTCCTTCCCAGTGCTTCTGCTGTAGTTTTCACCAGCCAGGACTGGGATTTATTTCCCTTCCTTCCTTGCCTCCCGAAACACAGCGATAGCTAATGCTGCTAGATACTTTCCATGTCGTTTTAAATAACATTGTACTAAGTTTATGGTTGGGAGTACTTGATCAAAATTTTAATGTAACTTTTAAAAAAGTCAATAAAAACAAAATTTAAACCCTTTTCTTAACGTCTTCCCTTATGAATTCTAATACGAATTCAGGTAGTTTCCTAGTATTTTTTTGATGGTGAATGCAATCCTGGTTTGGTAGTCAAGGTGAAAAATGCACTGAGCTATGGAATACATATTGAATTTCTTATTTCCTCTCTGAAGGACTTCAGCAGCAGATTTTTTTAATTTAAGCATGGAGCGTGGCTTGCAGACAAGTTCAAGTGGTTTGGTCACTGTTTAAATTCCCCAAGCTAATGAGGCAGGTGGACGCTGCTCTGTGTTCTTGTGATTAAAACCAAAGCTCTTTCACACTTGTATTTTTTTGTTCCTGGGCCACAAGATTTACTGCAGCCTGAGAGCAGCTACAGTGGAGATTGGATAAGCACAGACAAGAGATTCTGGTCTGTTTAGATTTTCTATTACACTTTGTTAACATTGATGGGATGATGATAGCTTTGTCTCAACTCTAAAGAGCACCTTAAATCCTTTGGTAATTAACTCTTTGCTTATTACTCTGCATTCTCAGCACTGTGTAAATATTTATGTTTAGAGAAAAAGGCAACAGTTTGAGGTGAAGCTGATAATTCCCATCTTCAACAATATCAAACCTGTGGTTCTGCTTGGAATGCAGTGCCTCTTCTGAAAGTTGTCAGTAAAACAACTTTTATTTGGGTAAAAGGTGCTGCAGGCCCTCCCTTTCCCCCCCACAAAAAAAATCAGAATTAATTCTTTAAAATGTACTCTTTGACTTTTGTACCACTTTAAAACAAACGCCCTCCCCATGTGGATGAACCAGCACTCTGACTGAATGTGCTGCACTGTAAATCAGGGCAAAAGTGAGGTCCCAACGTTTTGTCACTCTCAGTTTCACTTGAGTTCTGTGTTGTCAGGTCATTCATTTGCTGCTGTTTGTGTTCCTTGGTGATGGGGTGATAAATAGCTGTCCCTGCCATCATTTAAGTGGCTGCTGCTGGAAGTGACAAAGCGATGCACGAGCCAGGTTCTTGCAGATGTTAAGCTCTGCTTAATAAGTTAGAAAACACTTAATTTTTTTCTGATGAGGGAGAAGAGCCTTTATATGAATGGAAAACACTGGTGCTGCTCAGATCTGTAAAACTGGAACGAGGAAGTTAATGGTCCATATTGACGTTACACCTTTAGGTGCTTCTGTCCCACATCCTGGATTAGATTTTTAATTCTGAATCAAAAAATTCCACCCATATCTGACTACAAATCATATGTTGGTGGCTGATGCAACTTGCTGAGATGGTTTATATATTGGAATATCCATTTGAAATAAAAACAAATGGAGATGGAATAGAAATGTCAAATGGTAAAGGGAAATTAAGTGAAAAGGGCTGTTTCCCCAAACTTGTAACACAGGGAGTGGTAGATGTAAAACGGAGTGGAAAGGATGTCCTTCAGGATATGTTCCAGCCTTGATAAAAAGTGACGATTTCTTGCCCATTGCTGTGAAATGCTTGATTTTTGGTGGTATTTTGCATCTGGTCCCTCAAAGATGTGGATGTGGGATCTGCAGTCTTTGATCCCTGTTCATCAGCCCATGCAGATCCAGCTCCTGACCAGCTGGAGCACACACTTCCTCTTGCTCAGCTGGACAAGCAAACCAAAACGGGATGGGAATGTGGGGCAGGAACAGGACTGGAAACAAGATGTGAAGTTCATGCAGAAGCTGAGAATGTGGCAGTAAAAGGATGGAGAGATGAGTTCTGAGATGATTGCTACAGTGGGAGGAAAGGGCAGGGACCTTTAAAGTGAAGCTTTCAATGACCCACCTCACTTGCCAAGAGTTGTGCAAACCCATTGTGGAAGTTTTTCACAGGGAAATGTGGAATATGATGTTTTCTCATCTTCTGTGGGGAGTACAAGAAAGAGTCAACCTGATTTTCAGCAAAAAATTGATACTAGGAAAATAATTTTTGTGCTGGACTTCTGAAATAGCTCGCTTGGGGAGTCTTAATATTCTGGTTGCTGTTCCCTGAGTTGCCGTAAGCTTTTCCTGCCAGTAACTTCATCTCAATGCAGCAACAGTTATCTGTAAAGTCTAAGTGATCCTGCAATAAAAGGGCCTTCTTAATCAGAGATGGTAACGTCTGAGACAGTCAGTGCTTTCAGCATTGGCATCCTGTTCTGCTCAGGCAATCCCACGTAGGAGGAAGACAGACACAAAAAGTGATTTGGCTGTAATGCAGCAAAACAAATTCTGGCCAAATTGTGGACTTGGAGTTAATGGGTACACAGTGTTACTCTGCAAGTCTGCAGCGCTGCCTGGAAATCAGGGGCAGTTTTGTAGCCTGTTAACTACTTAGGACTGTTTTGTTATTTCAAGTTTGGCTTCAGCCAGTGAAAAATGGGGCACTTTAACGTCTTATATTTCAAAAATAAAAACGTTTTAAGAATATTAAGGGCAAGTCTTACTCGATTGCTTTCGAGCGGGCGCTGGGGCTGTGATCTCATCCATTTATATGCATGTGTGTGTCATCCCCCTTTCTCCCCCAGCCAACTGGATGTTGACTTATGGTGTCAGTTTTCTCCTTGTGGATGTGGAGCGAGCCTTTCCTGCCGTTCCATGTTTTACAGTGCATCCACGCGCTCCGGAACGGCTGCACATAAATTGTGCCCAGGCCATTTAAGAACATCGGATCCTGCAGGGTCAGACTGGCAGACGAGCCCAGGAACCAGTCTGTGATGGCAGTAAAAAGACTCCTTGCGGAAAGTCAGCCTTCATGTGGCAGCTGGGGAAGTGGCAGAAACCACACCCAGGGCTTCAGCTTTTGGGATTGTTCAGCCTGGAGAAAAGGAGGTTTAGGGGGGAACCTTCTGGCTCTGCACAACTCCCTGACGGGAGGGGGCAGCCAGAGGGGTTTGGGCTCTGCTCCCAGGGAACAGGGACAGGATGAGAGGAAATGGCCTCAAGTTGTGCCAGGGGAGGGTCAGGTTGGACATCAGGAGGGATTTCTTCATGGAAAGGGTAGTCAGACCTTGGAGGGGGCTGCCCAGGGACGTTTGGAGTCCCTGTCCCTGGAGGTGTCCAGGGCAGGACTGGATGTGGCACTCAGTGCTCTGGGCTGGTGACAAGGTCATGATGGGTCACAGATTGTACTTGATGATCTTGGAGGTCTTTTCCAGTGTAAATGATTCTGCGATTTATAGACTGACTGGCAAGATTTGGGCTATCAGGTGTTGTTTCTCTACCCCTGCTCAAATCTCTCCATTACCATTTTTCCTGATGATCCTTGGCCCTTTTTCTGGAGCTCTTCTGCTGTGAGCTCTTCTCGACAAAGGCACTTGCTGGTTCTTGCCTGATCAGTCTCAGTCACAGGTAAAAGTGGCTCTAAACTAATTTTTTACAGGTTAAGAGAGTTTTTTAGACCAATCCTATCCTTTTTTTTGCCAAGACCTTTATATTCCGAAGTATTAAGGCTGAGTAGTCTTTCGATATTAACTGCTGTTTGTTATTTACAGCATCGGATATACCAAATAAATTCTTATTAAGTCAGAGTTTGGCAAAGTGAAGGGCATAGGAAGGTATATGATGTATTTATTTACTTTACATCTCTCAGCTTTTATTCTTTCTCTTCCAATTATTTGCCTCCAAGAGCTGGAGCTGAAATAAGAGCAAGTGTGAACTGTGTGAGGACAGAGGGAGAACGGCTAAGATGTTTCACTTTCTGATTTGGATTCTAAAGGAGGTCTTAAAAAAAGAGACTGTCAGAGTTACCCCACTTCTCCTTTTCTTTTTCAAATCCTGAAATGGTTCTGGTGGTGCAAATCCTTGGTGAGAACTGCAGGGCACCAACCAGCACTGTGTAATTATTAACCCTTTTCCAGTGATCCAGGTATTTCAGTGTTTCCATCACCCCTCTCCTGTAGAGCTCATTATTTGTAATGCAGTGCCAGCAAGAGGGGAGAAGCTGGAACAGGTTGCTCCATCCCTGGAAGTGTCCAAGGCCAGGCTGGATGTGGCTTGGAGCAGCCTGGGATAGTGGAAGGTGTCCCTGCCCATGGCAGGGGGGTGGAATGAGATGAGCTTTAAGGTCCTTTCCAACCCAAACCATCCCAGGATTTGGTGATAATCAGATTCTTTATTTTTTTAATACAAAGTCAGTGTAGGAAAATCCATCTATTTTGGTTGTGAGATGAGGGAGAACTCATAGCCGGTGACTTTGGTGCTGTCTGTTCTCTAGAGGATCTTGCAGCAGTCTTGCTGCTGTAACTTTGGAACGTCTTCCAGGAGCTGTTCAAATTCTGTGACTGACCTCAGGCATGGGAATTTGGCTGTGCTTTCAGTGGTAAGTCATGTTTCAGCAGGGGTTAAACTGGCTTAACAAATTGTATCCTTGGGTGGATGGTGACAGAGATTTATAGAAGAGATAAGTGTGCCAGTGCATTATCAACTGGGTGTAAAGAATCATAAAGAACTAAGTAAAAAATGAAGTTGAAAGTACCCCTTTCTATCAGCCAGTGTTTTGGATAATATTCTTAGAACTAACTAAAAAGATAAAAATTCATCCTCCCATCTCCTGTGCTTGGCAGCAGAATTGTTGGTCAGCAGGAATGTGCAGAACTTTGTGAAAAATTGTTTTTTAGATAATTGCCTGTTGCAGACTGTCTAGAGGAACTCGCATTTTATTTTTGGCATATTGCATTAAACAGTAGCTTTTACATTTTAGGACCGATGTGTTGATTTATATATCGTCCAGTCCTCTGGTGGACATCCAATTTCCAAACTTGGATACCTCTCTTGAGTAACTGGAGTCAAAATTTTTAGTTTTCAGACAGGAAGCGCAACTTTCCAAGTCAGTACCTGTCCAGCTGAAAGAAAAACTGCAAGGTGATGATTGGGATGGGTCTAAAAGCTTGCACAGGAAAGGCTTTACTCATTCCCACGTGGATTTCGGGGTGTAGACCTTTGAATGGCTTGGGCTGTCCTTTCGATCAGTATCCATGCCCTTGGAGAAAGCCTGGAATCTCAGCTAAAAGTCCAAAATCAAAGTGGAAGTCGCCTGTGAATTAAAAATATTTGGTTTTTTCTTTCACTGCCCTTGAAATTGGAAGCTTGTTAACAGCAGCTCATTGTTTTGTCACTGATACACGGGAGATATTGCACAGATATTTTTGAATTGTTAGCAGCCAGTGTTGCTGGGGGAAAATGCAATTCCTTGATGGTACAACCACGACTTTTGAAGTATATTTTGGGAGGATGCTGCTGGCTCATCTGGAAATCTGGAAATTGAGGGATGGAAGCATTCACACCACAAAAAGATCTTACACCTATTTTTAATTGACAGTTATTGTAACTTTAATTAATATCTGAATGACATGTGTGTAAATCTGCCGGGGTCCTGAGTTTGTCTCCAACTGCTGCTTCTCTTGTTTTTGAGTGCGACTGAATGGGATGGGATTAATGGATTCTACCATTTATTTGGGTTTAAAATAAAACGTGTACCTAAAAATATACAAACCTATAAATACAAACCTCCTTCCAGGAGTCTGAATGGCAAAATATAAAGAATCTTCCCAGATCTTTGAAACACAGGGTGAGGCGTGGAGGCAGAAAGATGTGTTTGGAAATGATGAAAGGCAGGGCTGGAATAATTCCTCAGATGGTTTCTGGTTGTCTCCTTACAACACTGGGCTGCAGCTTTGAAGGCCGAGTCAGCCTTGCTCTGACAGGATCCCTTTGAACCTCTGAGCTGGTTCCTGACCCCTTTGGACAGGAACAAGTGGCTGCCTTACAGTTCCTTGGCTGTAGGAAAGGGCAGAGAGCTGCACTCAGGAAAACAGCTCCAAGAAAATGCTGCTGCAGAGGGGCTTTAGGGAATAAGCTGCATCGTGCCTAGGAAGCTTTTGGGTTAGGGAGAAGTTTGGAGGGGTTACAGAGTTTTTTTCTGTGGATTGTCATTCCAGCAGATAACACAGGTTGAGTTAAAAAGGGTTTGGACAAACCCTGATGTGGCACTGGTTGATTTTGGGAGCGAAACCAGCTCAGCAGCCCGTTCATGTTACAGAACAGCTCAATGCTTCAAAATACACAAAATCTCTGAATGTGGGGAATAAATTAATGGTTTTTAGCTATTATTTTGGCCACTTTCCTGCTGCTTCTCCCAGCACCAGCCTGAACCTTGTGTTAAAGCTGAGCACAAATGTTTGGTTCAAAACCAGCTATAGGAGAGAATGCATTTTCTGCTTGTTTCTGGAAGTGCAAGAACTCCATAATCAATCAGCTTTGAGAATAAATTGATGGCAACTCTGCCTGTGTTCAGTACAGGTGATTTGTTCCTAATTCTTCCCATCCCTTTACCTTCTGACTGGCTCACAGTTAGCAGGTTTCCTGCAGATATATCCTGCATCCACTTGCATTATATATGGAAAAAAAGGAAGTTTTCAGAGAAGTTAGCAGGTGAAAATGGAGAATGTAATGGCAGCCAGAACTGTAGCCTTTGCTGCCAGTGACAGCTATAATTATATATGGGGCACATACATTCTAGCAGATCCTTCCATTTAACCACCCTGGTTTAAGCACAGACCAAATTTAGGATCTGAGCATGGTGACCATGGCACTCACTAAATCTCTAATTCCGTCTTCTGCCATTTACTCTCTTTCTCAAATGCTCAGTGAGACTTTTTTTTTCCTAGTTGTTCTATGGAACAGCTTTGATTTTTCTCACTTTGTGGTTATTTAAAGCTTCAGAAAACAATAAGAATGTACTTTCTTTTTTTTTTTCCCCTCTTTCCTCTGTGCTTTTATGAAAGCAGAATCTGTGTAGATAAAGCACAGTTGATCTGTTAGGGATTACTGTTTCTCAGTTACTCTTTTGCTCTTGCATATCATGCCTTTATGTAGAAGAATATTTAAAGGTGCCGTGTAGAACAGTGAGATGAAAGATTCTTTGTGCATTGAAGAATTCTGGTGTCACAGGAGTCCACCTGTTCTCCCCTAACTTTTTTTTTTTTTTTTCCTCAAAAAGAAGTTTATTTAAAGTGATTTTTAGTGCTTAGAAAAGCTGCTGGCTTTTGACAGCCTTCAAGATTGAAAGGCTGTCCCCACAGGTGGTGGCAGCAGCACTGTGGCCTGGAATTCAGGGCACAGGAGTGGGAATCAGAAGATCCACGTTCTGTTCTCATCTTTATCCCGGCTGACCTTGAGCCAAGTCGCAGTAGCTGAGGCTCAGTTTTCTGTGAGGAATTTTACCCTGGCTCACGAGGACATTGTTGTAAAGATTTGCTGCTCGCTTAGGAAAGAAAAGACAAAGGATAAAAACTCCTTGCATCATCATCAAGCGACAGAGCTCGTGTCCAGTCTACCAGCCACGAGAATAATTGGCAGTTTTCAGGAGAAGGTATTACCAGCAGCCCGTGGAAAACCTCGGGATGAGTGGGAGTTCTTTTTGTCTGTGCAAAATTGTCTGAGAGGGGCTAACAAAGCCACGCTGGTTTCTTTTGGTGTGTCCTAAATGAATGAAATTGTGGTGATTTCTGTGGAGAGTCGAGCTGGATCAGCCCAGAGATCCACTGGATGTAGCTTTGTGTGTCACATCGTGGTCGGTATAGGACAATTAATGCACCCATCCAGCTTGCAAAGCTATTCCTCTGATTAAGCACCAGAGGAGTTTTCTTTTTGACCCTTTCAGGCCATCAGCTTAATTCCCAGAAGCTTCAGATTTAATTACCCAAATCATTACCACAGCATGCATAGCTGCAGATCTTATTAATGACCATAAAATTACTGAATCCTCTTCAAAACGAGTGTGGATTCCCAGCCAGAAGGTCCCTTCACACCTCAGCTCTAGTACAGGTGAATCCCACAGGTTGGTGCAGCACCTTTGCAAGTGCCACCTTTCTGCACCTGATTTCCTCCAAATTCACTACCACTAGTAATACCCTTCTGCAGTTCTACCACCAAATTGAGGTGTTCTTGCCTCTCAAATGGTAGCTGAGCTCAAATTTTACTATTCTCAGAGCCTGTTTTTATGCCTTTAGCAGCAGCCTGACCTTTACACTTCTCTGTTTCAGATTCCTTCCACTCACTCTGTTGCCTTTGTGCCTATCCCTAAAATGTTCTTTAATCCATTTCAATTCCTTCTCCCTGCACAATACTTTATGACTTTGTAAATCAGCCTGAGTGGTACAAAATCAAATGCTTTCCTGAGATCCTGATAACTTATGTCCACTGTTTCACTCTTGTCTAACCTAACGATTTCGTCGTATAATAAAAAGGATTTCAGCAGATTTGTCAGGCATGACCTTCCTTTTATGAATCTGTACTGAATGTCCTCTACTAAATTATGCATTTCCAAATGTTCTGCAATTTTGGCTTTTATCAACACTTCCAGTACATACCCACAGCTGAAGCTGGATTTCCTGTTCGAAGATTCAGCAGAACTCTGTCACAGCCCAATGAAATTCATCAGTTTTTCAGAAGTCTCCATAATACAACTTCAGCTTCTTGTCCTCGTCTTACTGAATGGTTCTTTCTGAGAGAGGGTAGGTTTAGATTGGATATTCGGGAGAAATTCCTCTCTGTGAGGGTGGTGAGGCCCTGGCACAGGTTTCCCAGAGAAGCTGTGGCTGCCCCTGGATCCCTGGAAGTGTCCAAGGCCAGGTTGGAGGGGGCTTGGAGCAACCTGGGGTAGTGGAAGGTGTCAGGGTTGGAACGAGGTGAGCTTTAAAGCACCTTTCTACTCCAAACTATTCTGGGATTCTGTGATTCTACAGATCTTGACACTGGAATCAGTGTTTTGGTTTATAGAGCTCTGACAGTCCTGCGTGCTCAGGAACTACACAAGCTTGGTGTCACACGTGGAATGAGTTGTTGAGTCTCAGCCCACTCACAGGTGAGGAGGTGTAGGCCGATAGCTCAGTCTATATTTGGTCTCGAGCTTCCTAAATAATTTCAGTTGAGCCTGGAGGTCAGTTCACCTCTCCGTGCATCCATTTGTTTTCCTTGCCTGTTTCCTAAAGAGTATTTTCCATTTGCAGGCTTGTGTTGTGCTTTTGGCTGAATATATATGTGTGAGGGGGGAAGGGTAACTCCAAATCCTCTGAGTGTTCTTGCTTGAAGCCCTTATGTTTGTGCTTATACCTCCTTTGAATGTATACCTTGTCACTTGGGCTATGCTTCCAAATCTGGATTTCTCTTGGAGGGATGTTCTGACCCACCTACTTTGCACTGCTGATATATTTAGCAAAGTTTTGCCGTAATAAGTCCTCGGTGCTGTCCCAAAGCTGTCACCTGCTCTGCTGCTTCCCTCCTTCCCAGGCCCCTTCCATGCATCAAAAGCCACCTGCCAGAGTTCTGCACAGGACAGGGGGAATGGATTTAAACTGAGAGTAGGTTTAGATTCAATATTGAGGAGAAATTCTTCCCTGTGAGGGTGCTGAGGCCCTGGCACTGGTTCCCAGAGAAGCTGTGGCTGCCCCATCCCTGGAAATGTCCAAGGCCAGGCTGGACAGGGCTTGGAGCAACCTGGGCTAGTGGAAGGTGTCCCTGCCCATGGCAGGGGGTGGAACAGGATGAGCTTTAAGGTCCTTTTCCAAGCCAGACCATCCTGGGATTCCATGATTCCTTGTCCCCGAGCCTGGCTCATGCAAAGCAAAGGTGCTGCTCAGTCTGGTTAGACTGAGAATGGCACAGTTGGATCTACAACTCCCTGACAGGAGAGTGCAGCCAGGTGGGGATTGGCCTCTTCTCCCAGGTAAAAACAGACAGGACAAGAGGAAATGGCTTCAAATTGCACCAGGGAAGGTTTAGATTGGATATTAGGAACAATTTCTTAAACAAAAGGGCAGCTGGGCATTGGAAGGGGCTGCCCAGGGAGGTTTGGAGTCCCCATCCCTGGAGGGGTCCAAGGAAGGCCTGGATGTGGCACCCAGTGCTCTGGGCTGGGTGACAAGGTGGAGATCAGTCACAGGTGGGACTTGATGGTCTTGGAGGTCTTTTCCAACCTCAGTGGTTCTGGGATTCTGGGATCCCAGTGCCACAGCAGACCATCTGGGGATGGAATATGTGTTAAGACCACAGGGAATAGTCTGTTCTTTGGCCTAGACCCAGCTTAGAGCACAAGCATCACTAGAACCCTGCTTGGGTCTGTGTGTGCCCTGTATCTGCTGGTTATTGAAGGAGAAAATTGGAGTTATGAAGATACTTACCTTAAAATTACAGAAGATGCTCAGTGTAATAGGTTGGCTTTTCTTTAAAAAGCCAGGTTCTGCCTCCCTCCTCCAATCTTCCTGTTAGATGTCATCCAAGATGGATTCCAAGTGCAAAAA
>VXBT01003969.1:290347-472268 GCA_013400235.1 Oriolus oriolus
AAAAAAAAAAAAAAAAAAAAAAGGAAGAGAAATAAAGCAAGTGAACCTGCAGCAAGTGAATCATTCGTACTAAATTTAAACCACTTATTATGGGGAGGGAAAAAAAAAGAGAACTCGGATTACAGGTTTAGCAAGCGTGAGCACATACTTCAGCGTGTATTGCTGGATTTGTAATTGCCAAACTACTGATTTCTTGGAACTCTGCTATTAGCATTGTTAAGCAGTGTTCCAGACAGTCACTCCTATAAATCCTGTTAATATGTTAAGCAGGAGAAGGCCTTTGAAAGAATAATATTTAGCTGGCGAGTGATCTCCATTTGGGTGTGTGGTCTGGGCTAAGGTAGGGGAAGTGACTGTGCTTGCTCTTGGAATGTTCTGCTGGAGCACGCAGTTGATGTTTGTTTGAATGTTACTTGGTTTCTAGTAGGTGCTTAGGAATATTTTATTTATTTGTTGGGATAAAAGTGTTAAGTAGGGTGTATGAAGGGTCTTCAAAGAAAACAGGAGAGGGACTGCGGACAAGGGGTGGAGGGATGGGAAATAGGGGACTGGCTTGCCACTGCCAGAGGGCAGGGTTGGATGGGATATTGGGAAGGAATTGTTCCCTGGGAGGGTGCTGAGGCCCTGGCACAGGGTGCCCAGAGAAGCTGTGGCTGCCCCTGGATCCCTGGAAGTGTCCAAGGCCAGGCTGGACAGGGCTTGGAGCAACCTGGGATAGCGGGAGGTGTCCCAGCCCCTGGCAGGGGGTGGGACAGGATCAGCTTTAAGGTCCCTTCCAGAACAAACCATGCTGTGATTCCATGATTCAGTAATTCTTGACTTTGGAATTAGTATTTTGTCTCATGTAGCTTTGAGAGTACTCCGGGCTCAGGCTATCAGCAGCTCCCCACCTGCCGTTCAGCAGGTTGGGTGTCACACATGGAGTGAGTTGCTGAGTCTCAGCCCAGTCACAGATCTCTGAGTTCCAACCCCTGCCCTGGGCAGGGACAAGTCACCTCTGTCTGTTCTGCACGAGTCACTGGGTAGAAACAAGATGAAGTCTGTGGTATAAAGTCACCGGAGTACAGCTTTACCTTGGGCTAAAAGCTCATCCTCTTCCCTTGCCTCTGCTGCTCCGTGTTCCTCTGCGGGGGTGGGAGAGCCCCCCCAGGCTTTCTGGCAAAGCTGTGAAAAAGGAAACTTTGATCGGCCTCTTTGCTTGCCATGGATAATTCTTTTAGAGGGGAAGCTGATCAAAGTCCAGGTCAGCCGGGAGGAAGAAGAGGGGAAGCAGAAAAGGACGGTGGAGCCACAGATCGATATTTTGAGCACAACAGGTTGACAAGGGCACGGGGTGGAGCGGGGCAAGGGGACGTGTTTGATCTGTGCTGCTGCAGTGGGGACACGTCTGCCACATCCCAGCCCTGTTCCAGCATCCGTGGCAGACTCAGGATGCTCTGATAAACTCTCGTGTTCTGAAGTGAACAACAGATGGGTGCCTGAGTGCCCTGTGACCTCCAGCAGTTGTGAGCAGAGGGCAGACCCTGGTGACACCGCCCTGCTCTCAGCCTCCTTTTATGGCACAATTTTTACGTAGACTTTTTTGGGAGATGAAAAAGGGCTGCATTCTTATTTTATTACAAGTAACTGAGAGCTCAGAGTGCTTTTCATTGCACCATTTTATATTTTGTAAAGTTCCTACCACGTTTATTGTTTGTACAGCATTTTATCACATTCCTCTTTGGGAAAAAGGAATTATGATCTTAAATCCAAAACCTGTTTTAAAACAGATAATACTTAAATTTTATGCAGTGAATTTGCTGTTGTCAAGTGATACCACTTTCCTTGTAATACTTTTTTTTTGCCATACAGCAGTGCAAAAATAAAGCATTGTGAGGCATTACTTGTTTCTCTTGATTGTTCCTGGTACAAGTGATGGCAGATACAGTTCTGGTTTCTTTTTCTGGGTCAGCAGTTGGGTGCAGGTTCTTCAACTCAGTTCACCTGAATGTGCATCTTATATTGGGCATCTTCATTGGATCATGTAGTTGCAGTTCCCTGTGCGTGTGCCAAGGGTTTTACATCCATGCAGATGCAAATTCCAAGCATGATGGACCACTCCATCAAAAAATGCAGCTTTTGGAAGTGTTCCCTGATTTGGCACAGGAAAAGTTAAAATCAAGTCGAATAAAAAGGAAATCACGTTTGATTCAATCAACACAGTTCAAAGCCCTTGTCTTGCAATTAATCTCCCTCTGTCAAGTGACCCAGTGCCAAGTGCAGTTTCTGGAATTCCACTAAAGACGGTTTGGGGCATCTACTGAGGTGTTCCTTGGAGAGTCATGGATGAAGGAAGGTCCCTTCCTGTCCATTTGGATGAACACTCTGATTTCTTGGAGCTGTTGGATGTTCTGCAGTGTCCCTTGTTTTTGCGCTCTTGACCCTGCCTTTTTCCAGCCATGACCTCCACAGAATCCATGAGTTCCTCTTCCTAGTGAACTCCTGAATCCTCTTTGGGCCAAGCAGTCTGCAGTGGAGGTGGATTCACGGCATGCAGACGTTGTGCTTGGCAATAGAGCACCTCATTTCACTTGGCATGTCCAGGGCTCCTGTGTCCCTGCATCCCTCACAGAAAACTGTCAAGGTAATTGGTGTTAATTGGGATGGTTTTTGAACAAGCCTCTCCTTTATTGTATGTTTGGCCCAGGCTTGGACTCAAGGGCTTGGCAATGTCCCATCCATCAGTTTTGTCGGGATGGAGGTGTGTTCCTTGGGGTGTACGTGGGGTTCAGGGTGCAAACCGTGCCCGTGTCGTGTAGGGGCTTTAAATCTCAGTTCCACTCCAGGGTGTGTCTTGCCTTTTGTAGCTCTGTAGGAGTCAGGTGGCTCCTAACTCACTCCTCCTCCCCTATTTCAGTGGTCAAACTGATGTGAAGTGGCTGAGAACCTGTTTGATCCCTAAGGAAATGGGGTTGTAGCAGCCATTGGCTGTCCTTACTAGTCTGGAGTTTGTGCCTCGCTGTCATTCTTCTGCTAGTGAGATTCATGTGTAACTTTAGCTGGAAAAGCAAATTCAAGTTTGGGCTTTGATTCCAGGCAGATTTTTAGCTGTGACTGGAACGGACAGCATGCAGCAGTCCAGGAGATACAGCTGTGTAGGTGGTTGGGATGTTAAGGCTGGAAGCTCATTTGTAAGCAATAACCAAAATACAACCTGTGTGCTCTGCTCAAATGTGTCTGCAGAGGTGGCTTGGGGACAGCATTTCATTTCCAGCTGCCATTAAGGACAAAGCAACACTAAATTCCATCCTTTTACTGGGATTGCGTTGCCTTTGATGGCTCTCTGGAACTTCTGGAGTAGCTCAGGGTCCTTCCAGTGAAATACAGATGGTCATTTCTGCCTTTTTGGAAGACTTGGAGTTTGGGGAACTTCACGATTTTGTGACCTCAGTTTTTCTGTAGTGGGGTCTGTTGCCAGTCTGCTTCAAAATGGAGCCTGGCCTCTGCCTCGTGCTCCAGGAAATCCCTGTAAATTTGGGCAAGGAGGTTTCTTTTGCATGGGATTGCATGGGATTTGCGAGGGAAAAGAAGGGAGAAATAGTTTTGACTGTGATCCTTGGCTAATTGTCCTATGCAAATGTGTTGCAGGGCACGTTGTAGGAGAAATTATTTATTTGCTTTTTTCAATTTACTTGTAATAAATGATAAGCTGTGGCTTTATCATAAGATTGAGGTGTTTGTTTTCTAAAGGGGAGAGGCTTTTGCCGATGTTTTCCCCTCAGAGAGTTCAGAGAAAAAACAGGATCCCATAAAAAAATTGCAGACTTGTTAACTTGACAAGGAGCTGCTGCATTCCCTCACCATAATCCCAAAATATGGTCTGCTCCAGGGTTGTACTGTGAAGGGTTTGGTAAACAACACAGTCACAGTAAGAATGAAAACAGCATTGGCTGGAGGTGACTTCTGAGCATTTTTTGCCAAGGATTTTTGTGTTCATAAAAAGTGTGATCTCTTGCTGCTTTCCCCTCAGTGGCACAGGTTGCTCAGAGAAAATGAAGTCTTAAATTTTGAAGATACTCTGAACATGGTTCTGAACAACTGGCTTTGGTGGCCCTGCTCGAGCAGGGAGTTTGGATAAAAGGATTTCCACGTGGAACTGGATGCTGCGCGTCACCGAGCCGTGGGGTGTGCTCAGGAGGTGGCAGTGCCTGAAGAAGGTTCCTAGCCTTGCTGCACAAATAAAACACATCCTCAAGTCATATGGCAGAGCTTTTTTTAAATTTTTTTTCCCCTAATATGCCTATTTTGGGAAAATGGGCTAGAGAGTCCTAGATTAGCTCTAGTATTTTGGACACTAGTCCTACTTTTGTGCGCGTACCCAGATGAATTTTTGATACAAACACAGTACCTGGAGTTTGAAAAGCACTGGGTAAATAAGAGCCTGTCTGAACATCTCCCAGGAATAAAGGACTTGGAGCTGGCAAAGGAAGGCTGCTGTCTGGAATGTGAAGCCAGACACATTCAAAGTAGAAATCAAGTACAAATTTGTAATGGAGAGGGTGATTAATCACCAGAATGAACTGGAGTGGATGGATCCTTGGTCTCTTGCTGGTTTTGAGGCAAGATGTCCTGTGACAGAAGTTAAAGCAGGTAACAGCTTTACTTCACGCTGGCCTCCGTGTAGAGAAGCCAGTTGAATCCAAAATCATTTAGGTTGGAAAAGACCTCCAAAATCATTTAGTTGGAATGAGTCCCACCTTTGACAGATCACCACCTTGTCACCCAGACCAGAGCATCGAGTGACACATCCAGTTGTGCCTTGGACACTTCCAGGGACAGAGACTCCACCACCCTCCTGGGCAATCTTAAACATTCCAGTGTTTAACAACCCTTTCCATGAAGAAATTCCTCCTGGTGTCCAGCCTGAACCTCCCCTGACACACTTATGGACATGTGTACACGCACATGCACAGGGTCCACCCAGTAGACCTGACAGTTCCTACAGACCTTAAGCTGTACATTGAGTAAAAGACCTAAATTTTTACATTTTTGCTATTTCTAGGAGAGTATTTGTTTGTAATTATGCAAGGAGCTGGGAATCTGCCTTTACTGCGAGTTCAGCAGTGGTAGAACTTTGTTCTTAGGGCTAAATTTCTTCACCAGGCTGGACCCTGGTGGTTCTGCATTTCAGGAGTGCTGTGACAATTGTAGTGGTGGGGCCTCTGCTGTGTTCAGCTGCTGATACTGCCCTGGGTGGCTTTAAGCCAAGAATTCAGCCCCTCTGTTCATGTTTTACTTATGTCAAAGTGGTGATGTTTGTCTTCCCCAAGGACAAAAGCTTTTAGTTTGTTATTTGTAAAGCCCATTTTAAGAACTCACCAAGGAAGGTATTAGTGAAATACAAAGTGATGGCTTTTTTTTTTTTATACTATGTGAGTCACTCAGAAATTAAAAGAGAAAATGAGTTTCTCTTCCAAATAAGTGATATCAGCCTCATCTTTACCAAGTGACTTTCTCCTTGCTTCTGCAGGGTGTTGTGGATCAGGGTGAACTCTACTTCAAAACATTTAATTGCACACAGTGAGAAATGAAGAAAACTGAAGTGGATCCCAAGAATGTATTAAAAATCAGAACTAAAATGAGAATGATTTCATGTCAAGTGAGACAAATGCAGAGTTGATACTCCAGTGCTTCACACTTCCACTTGTCCTTGGCACCGAGAAAATGAGATTTTTAATATCTGAAAAACAGATTGCCATGAAGACTCATCCATTGTAAATTTAAGCTGCCTTTATAGCAACTTAAGCTGAGGACAAGACTGTTCATTACATCAGATTCTACAACTGCAGCCATGATTTCCATATTAATAGTGGCTCCTTTTTTTTTATTGTCTGTACCAGAAATAGGAAGGGGACCTGGTTGTGTTTTCCCTGGGTTAGCAGATAATTTATTTAATGAATAATGCGAAAAGGGCAAAGGTTTGTGAGTTCTTACTCCCGTATCACCGCAGAGAGTGGTGACACCTGCCTTGGCTGCTGTGCTCAGACTGCTTCGGTGCTTTGGTTCGTGCTGAAAGGAGACAGAGGGAAGGAGGGATATTGAGTCATGATTCACAGTCAGGATTGTTGCTGATGGACTTTATGTTGATCAGGACTGATTTTATTTTACTCAGATTTTAGGTGAAAGGTTTGCTTGTTCCCTGCCTGATGTGCCCTTAAGTGACAAAAGCATTGAAGCAACTTCTCACGTGTGTCTGGGGGTGGGGAAGGTATTTCTGTGCCACTGAACTTTAGACCAACGTGGAGTCAAAGACTGTTTGTGCCCCTTTTCAATAGCGGCCGCTCGGGGCTGGCAGCGGCCAGAGGAAGCACCAGCTTCCTCTCCTTTCTCTGGAACGGCGTTTCCTTTCACCAGTCCTGCTCCCAAGGCAGACCTGAGCATTCCCTGTCCTTCCTTACGTGGGCTGGAACAGTTTGTGGTTGAATTCTGAGTGTGCTAAATCTGCGTGACACTTTAACATAACAAAAATGGAGAATTATCCCTATTTTCTCATTAATTTGCTGCTGTTTATTTCTGCTGAAATCCTATTGTCTTCTGCACTCACAGGTCTCGAGTCTCTTGGAAAAGCTCATCTTCCTCCTCTAATCATGTCCCAAATTTGGTCTAGATCTTAATGGCTCTTCACTTAAAACATCTGAGGTCCATACCAGTTTTTTCCTCTTTCATTGCTATCACTAATATCATCCTCCTGCCTTTGTCATCTCAAAACCTGAGTTACTGCAGCCTTTTCTTTGCTTCTCTTATCTCATCTCCTCGTGTTCTACTTTTTAATCCTGCATTTCATGACGATGGAAGGTGATTTTTTTCTTTCCTTTCTGGGTTTTCTTCCTTGCTACATCCACACTCCTCACCCTGGAAGCAGATCTTTCTGTGAGGAATCCAGTTCTCTATCATTAGCCCCTCTGACCTTCAGAAAGTTTGTATATGTTTAAGTCTAGTTTGTTCCTTTTTGGAAAACAAAACAGCTCTCTGTATTAAAATTTGGCAAGAAGTCAGCAGCATGATCTCATATTTTTTGTGACTGCCTCGGGGAATATGTTTAAAATGCAGTTAAAGAGATTTGACAGAGGAGGGGTTTGGTGGGGGAGTCTCTCTAAAAGGTTTGGGGTGGCTGACAGGGAGGGACCTGGGTGTTTGGCTCTCCCATCCATCAGTGGTTTGGTGTCACTGATCCTCTCCCAGCCCACAGAACGTGACCTGTGAGGGTCTGCTGGGATCACTTGTCTTGGTGACCTCTTCCTGGAGAGAAAGATGCAGTTCAGGACCTCGGTGTGGGCCAAATGAGTTGTTCTGGAAGAGTGACAGCCAGCACTCAGCACCTCCCCTCCCTGGAAACACCCAGAGCTTTTCCTGGCCGTGCCTGGGTAGGAGAAGGCTCTTGTGGACAGGTTTAAACCTCCCAGGAAAGCTGGTGGCCAAAAGCTGAGTGCTGCCACTTCTGGGAAAACTCATTCAGCCCAGCCTTTGGTCCTGAAAGTTCATGAGTTTTTTCATGGAGGAAAAAAGGAAAAAAACATCCATGTAAAGATGGTATCACCATCCCTGGAGGGATTTAAGAGCCATGTGGATGTGGCACTTGGGGACATGGGCCAGTGGTGGCCTCAGCAGTGCTGGGGTAACAATTTGACTCGATAGTCTTGATGGAGGTGATTTTCCTCCTGTATTCTCCTATGTGAGACTTCATGTGGAGTTCTGGGTCCAGCTGTGGAGTCCTCAGCACAGGGAAGACANGAGAGGGACTTGGGACAAGGGGTGGAGGGACAGGACACAGGGAATGGCTTCCCACTGCCAGAGGGCAGGGATAGATGGGATATTGGGAAGGAATTCCTGGCTGTGGGGATGGTGAGGCCCTGGCACAGGGTGCCCAGAGAAGCTGTGGCTGCCCCTGGATCCCTGGAAGTGTCCAAGGCCAGGCTGGCCAGGGCTTGGAACAACCTGGGATAGTGGGAGGTGTCCCTGCCCATGGCAGGGGGTGGCACTGGATGAGCTTTGAGGTCCCTTCCACCCCAAACCATTGTGAGATTCTGTGATCTCAGAGGGCTTTTCCAGCCTAACCAGCTCTGTGCCTCTGCAGTCCCCACATGCCCAGTGGGCTCCATCTGGGGGAGGTGCAGTTCTTCCCCAACATCTTCAGCAGGTGTTGAGGGAGGAAGACCCTTTTTCTAATATCTGGACCTCTTTTAACCGCTGAGAAGAGCCAAGATGTGCCCATCCATGATTGCTCTGCATGGTTTAGCAGTCCGTGATTGCTGATGTTACAGATGGAGCAGAGGAAATTATCCCATGGAAATCCCTGTGCTGCTGTATCCACTCATTTTCTATCCCAGCTCTGCCTGGATAGAACATCCTGCTTTTCTCTTTCCTCTTGGTTAATAGCTTGACTTTTGGAGCAGTTTCAGTCCATGTTTGTGGAGAAAGACATCAGCAGTGATAGCTGAGGAAAATTCTATTAGGTCATTCCTCCTCAGAACATAGTACCTGTCTCCCGAGCTCTTTGCGGATGTTGGCCAAATAATCCTTTTAATAGCTTTTGTGAGTTAAAAGGGTAGGTAACTGTCATAAGGCTAAATGATTGCATAGATTAATTTACTTGTGGCCGAAAGAAATCAATTGTAATTTAAATTTTTGTCTCTGGACTGATTACAACACCAGACATCAACTTTCTCTGTAGGAATCTGCCTTACGCATTGAAGTCTGTGTGTCTGGATTAGTGACAGATTATCCAGAATGATGTGATTGGATGTCTTTGCCTCTCAGAGACATCTCTAATGTTCTTGGATCTTTTCCTTGTGTCTTACAGAATGGTGAATAACACTGAAGACCCTCAAGAGGCTTTGTAACGTCCCATCCTCATGTAAAGTATGCTCAGAACTTTTCCAGTAGTGTAAGTACAAGCTGAAGAAACTCATAACAATTAAGAGTGATTGTGTGGTATTTTTCTGCTAAATTGTCTAAAACAAATGGTTAAAATGGTTATGAGCAGTTGGCCGAGTTGGAGAGTTCCACTGGTTTAGTGGAATATTTAAACCAGGGAAGACATTTAAACCAGGAATAGTAAAATAACTGAACTTTAAATCAGGGAGTAGTAACATTAAATTCCTCACTTGGTCAGGCTGATGTATTCTTTGTGCTTCTACATTTCTGTCACTGAAACAGAAGGAAAATGATGCAGTTCTTAGCAACTCAGCCTTGATCAGAGAAAAATCAGTGTTAAAGATCTCCATACGGCAACTGAACCTATGAGAGTGATTGAGAGTTTAGCACCAATGTAGATATGTTGAAAGAGATGAGCCACCTTCAATTCAGTGTCCTCTGGCAAAGGCACAAAACCTGGGGCACCTCACCTAACCCTGGAACTGGATGTGTTGGTCCAAGCAATTCAAGTATCCTGAACCCCACTGCGAATTGAGGTTGTCCAAATCTCATCCTGGAATTCAAAATTAGTTTGTTCCTTTAAATGACTTCTGTCACGTATCTTCAATTTAATTGGTTTCCATGCTGTTTCTTCAATAAATAAGCAAATGAATTCAAGTTTTGGAGCTTGTCAGGCTGAAAGGAAGGGCTTGACCTGCACTGTGCTGTCACTCATCTCCCACTGGCTGGTCCTGTATTGCTGTTCCCAATATCCCTGTTACAGGCACAACCAAATGTTCATGCCCTGGCAATCAGATTCCTGGGATACTTTGACCTCTTGACTTCAGATTGTTCCTTCTCTCAGAGTGAGCTGGAAAGAGGAACCTTTTCTGCAGAGTAGGTAGCAAGGAACTGGGCTGCTCTGAATGCATCACATTTTCCCAGGTGGATTATTTCAAGGGTGAAGATTTATCCTTGGACATTTGTAGTGCAAGGGGCAGTGCAGTCACAACCTTCTGTAGAGGGAGTCACAGCAAAAATAATGACTGCCAGGAAATCAGTGTTGGAAACCAAACTCCAATGGATTTCAAAAAGCCATTAATTAGTTATTTTCTATTGCTGGTGGCTTAGTGTTCTGTTCAAAACTAGTGGTTTCCTACTTGCTAGCAGTCCCTTGAGCCACCTCCTCTTCTTCCTTTTAGCTGGAAGTATGTTGGATTTCAGTATTAAAACCACCGCTTGAAATTTTAAAGATCTAGTTCACAGCAGGAGAGAAGTCTGGAGGTAAGGCCACGTCACCCTGGGCATCTTTGTTATCCTGGGAATTTGGAGTTTGTTGGGTGACCTCAGAGCTCCTCTGTGCTTTGAGTGAGCACAAGGACATCTCACAGCTTTGTGTCAGGCTTTTGCCAGAAATTTCCAAACGGGGAATTGCATGGCTTGGATTTCCTGGGTTTTAGCTCGATTTCAGTCACGTTCTGCCCCTGTGCAGTTCTCTGCTGCCGCATCCCAGCAGAGCAGTAGCAGCTTCCTTGATTTATTCCAGTGTATATGTAGTTAATATGGTCATGGAAGATGCAGTAGAAGTAGAGGTGAATAATTTTTGACAGAGGGAAAAGTGGGGGGAACCTGTTTGGAGGGGATTAGAGAGTATTAAATTAGAGGAAATGGGCCAAGATGACCCATTTAGATAGAAAGTTTCCAGATTAAACCACAGATATCTTTTAAAAAGGGTAAATGGGATTGTGAAAGGGAAAGAAGAAAGTGGGGCCTTAAAAAATTTTAAAAGTTTGAATGTAAATAGTGATTAAGATTGAACAGTTGCAAAACTGCCATGGTAAGAGAGTAGTTGGGTTACTCCTAAGAGTAGGAGTCACCTGGGTGCAGTTATCATTTCACTGCCTCATTTTTACCCTTAGTAGGATGAGAGTCAGTGCTGGAGAGGAGTTTGAGGCGTGGTGTGAGCACAGAACTCTTGATCTTGGCCTCACAGGAATTAAGAATTTATCTAAAATGAAGTCCTTTAGCCAACACAGGTTTATCTCTGATGGGCTCCCCATAAATACGGGAGTAATTACTTGTGCTTCACAGTCCATATTGATTAATTAATATGTGTTAATAGCGAGTTATGACCATCAGTATGTTTTACATCCCTCAGATTATGATTTCTGATAGAACCAGGCAGTTTCACTGTCGTCACTTCAAGTTTACCTGAATTCTCAGGCCAGTGCTTATGAATTTAACTGCCAGCAGTGACAGGGCTGTCTGGGGAGTGAGTAGAAGAAAATCAGGGTGAGTAATGCAGATGGGAAAGGACTGGATTGAAGCCTTGTCATCATTTAGGGAAAACGACAGGAAGAAAAGAACCAGCGTGTGAATTCTACCAAGTCAGCACAGACTGAAGAGCAGGCACTGGAGTTACAGTGGCTCAGAAAATCACCACAGGCTGAGCTGTACCTGTCTGGTGTCCTTGAAATGTGACACAAAACAGGTTAATTAAACTCAGGTAACAGAAAACTCAGCTGATTTTTCTCTTCTTGTCTTTGGTGACTGGGTATTATGTAAATAGTGGGTGACTCTGGGATTATTCAGTTGGCTTTTTTAGCTTCTTTAACTGAAACAGTGTCCTGCCTAAGCCCTTGGTTTTCCTTCAAGATGAACCAGATGAGGAGTTAATTCATGATTTCACAGCTGAAGTGACTTAAAGAAAAATCTTGTTGAATGGAGCAGGTTTTTTCCTCTAAAGGGTTTGGCACAGCTGCCCAGGGCAGTGGTGGATTCTCATCCCTGGAGGGATTTAAAAGCTGTGTGGATGTGACACTTGGGGACATGGGTTAGTGGTGGCCTTGGCGGTGTGGAATGTAGACTGGGTCTTGTCTGTCATGCAGGAAATTTCCCTAGTTTGGGTCTGGGTTACACAAAGAGATGTTTGTTGCTTTAAGAGCACTAATTAGGATATTAATTTCTTTCTGAAATGCTTTTATCTAAAATAAAATTCCAGTATGGAAGCAGCAGTGGCCAGAAGCCCATGGTTTTTGTTATTACGATTTATTTTCTTCAAGGAGACACCGTTATCTATTTCTGAATTCTCCAAGTGCAGTCTCTGTCTTCACTAAGGCTGTGCCAGTAAAACTGCACTTGCAAACTGTTTTTCAAGTGGAAAATAATTTGTAGTTAAGCACAAGAGCAGGGGTAGGTGAGGTTCAGCTGTCTGCTGAACAAACAGGGTTTGGATTTTAGTTTTCTGAAGTAACAAATTTCTCTTTTGAGGAAGTGTTTTGGCTGTTAGTGCTGATGATAGATCCTGAAGGAGAACGAAGGTTTCTGAAATACTTCAGAATATCTCCTTTTCTTCATGTGTGGAAGAGGTGGTGCAAATCCTGGTGATGGCTTTGCTTGAGACTTGTCCCACACCTTGTCATGTCTGATGCTATAGATGGACCCTGTATGTGTGGTGAGAAAATGCTCAGGGTTTGGCCAGGCTCTTGTTCTGCCTTCTTGCAAAATTCCTGTGTGACTTTGAACAAGTTATTTGGACTTGTCAAAAGTCCAGCCCCTCTCTGGGAGCTCTTGGTCACAAAAATTAGTGCAGTGTTACTTCCCTGCCTCACAGGGATCTTGTGATTCCAGTATTTTGATTCCCCAGGTGTCAGAATTAATGGAGAAGAGTTCTGAGATTCTGCCTGGATTTTAATAAAGGATTGGTCAAATTTTGAAATTAAATGGTGGAGGCAGAATACAGCACTATACCCTGTAGTCTTGATGGCTAAAAATGATGAATTATCATAGAATCCCAGGGTGGTTTGGGTTGGAATCCCAGAATGGTTTGGGTTAGAAGGGACCTTAAAGCTCATCCAGTTTCCCCCCCTGCCATGACAGGGACACCTTCCCCTATCCCAGGTTGCTCCAAGCCCTGTCCATCCTGGGCTTGAACACTTTCAGGGATGGGCCAGTCTGGCGTCTAGGGAAGGCCCATGTCTCAGTTTTATTGAAAACTTTTTTAATGACTCTGTTTCTTCACATGGATTACACTATTTCAGTGCGCTCATAAGATTTACTGTAAGTAAAGGACACAAGCCCTGCTTTGAGAGCTGTTACAGCGCTTATATATCCAAAGTTTAGTCTTTGGCTCTCAAATCCAAGAGCTCCTCCCTGCTCTTGGCTCAGATTTGGGCTTTCGGCCCTGGTTCAGCACTCAGCTGCCACTACAGCTTTTCTCTCTGTTTGTTAGTCCTTCTGGTCCCTCATTCTGCCCTTGGATCCAGGCTCAGAGTTTGAATTCCTGCCTTGTTGCTGTAGAATTGCAACAATAGCAGGAAACCCGGATTTTGGAAGTAGGGAAGGTTAGGGTTAGACAGATAAGGTGTCAGTGTGAATCAGTGTGTGCCTCGAGTAGAAATCAGAAGTATCTGGCTGCCAGCCCTGTGCTTAGTCAGAGGTCAGTCCCTTTTGTAAGACTTGGATTATGACAATAATTGCCATTTATATTATATTTTTGCCTTGTAAGATCAATCTCAAGTTCTCTCTTTCCCAGAGATGTAAAGCAGAGTTAAGTTACTCACCCGAGCGGCAAAACTGCTGGGTTTGCTCACTGCCAGCATCCAGTAAGATTATTTTATCAGCAGAGAATTTCAGAGAGTAAATGGAAGAACAGCTTGTGTAGAATAGTGAGTTGGGGTTTGGGGCTCTTTAACCAGCTGAGAAACTTGAAGCCTCCTGAAGAAACGATGTGTTGATATTCTGCTCTCAGCTTGCCTCCTCTAATTTGTGTAGCGGTGAGTATTTGATTACGCCGGATTTATTTTCAGAAGTTTCAGGCTGCTGTTATTAATTGTCCCCATTTTGATCGAAGGCGTGTGGCAGAGCTCTGCATTCCGGAGCCGCTGTTTTGCATCCCTAAACAGAGCCGGTGACGCTGAGCCTCCGTGGCTCAGCTCGCAGCCTGATTTCCCTCCTTGCTGCAGCGCGAGGCTCTCATTTCCCCGGGATGAGAGCAGTCATTACAAGAATTACATTTTGTTTGTGAATCAGGATGAATGGGAGTAGAGGCCTTTTTTTTGAAAATCAGAACCCAGAGATGCCACTGCGGGAGATAATTATGCAAACGTATGGATGAGGATGGCTCTGTGTTCGTTGACATGATGAGCACTTCAGGCCTGAGGTTTTTTTTCTCTCTCTCTCTCTTGAAAACTGGTACAACTCCTGTGAAAATACTGGAGTTGCAACTGATGAGCATAAGTGATGAGTCAGATCCTTAATCCTCTGTTAATGCCCCAGAATTCACAGCATCAGCTCCTGGTTTGAAGGCAGCTTTGCTTAATGTGGTGCAAAGTTTTAGGTGGTTCTGAAATATTTATATTGCTGTGAATCATCGAATCACACAATGGTTTGGGTTGCAAGGAACCTTAAAGATCATCTCATTCCAGTGGCAGGGATGCTGCTCACTATCCCTGGTTGCTCCAAGCCCTGTCCAGCCTGGCCTTGGACACTTCCAGGGATCCAGGGGCAGCCACAGCTTCTCTGGGAAACCTGTGTCAGGGCCTCACCACCCTCTGAATTAAAGGAGATGCACTCGTTCAGTGAGAAGAGAAAAGGCCAAAGCTTGAATTTCAGAAGACTGGGTACTGTTATACCCTAAATGCCCCAATTCCCTTCCAGCAGTGCCTTAGAGCTGCCCTGGAAGGGTCACAGTCTTTGCCTCTGGGCTTGATGATCCTTGTGGCTCCCTTCCAACTCAGAATAATCTGTGATTCTGGGATTTATTTTGTGATATGTCAGTGCTTTGTTTTTGGAACATCTGTAGCTCAATGAAAGCCCTTCTTTTGAGCATCAAGATGTAAGCTGCATCCTTTGGGATGAGTAAAGGGGTGGATGGGGCCCTGATCGACCTCATCTCTCAGTGCCATCCCTGCCCATGGCAGATGAGCTTTAAGGTCCCTTCCAACCCAAACCAGCCTGAGATTCTGTGTAGAAAAGGAGGGACTGAATGAAATGATGCTTGGTCCTTGGATCTTAGAAATATGTGTGGAGAGAGAAGCAAGCTTGCATAACGTAAAACAGGGTTGAAAAATTCAGAGTGGGCAGCTGGAAGTGGAGTTTCTTTGTAGTCACTGGTTCTCATAGGAAGCATCTGGAGCAGTACTTCATGTGAATTAGGTGGTTGAGTATCAGACTGGCTGATAAGCAAATTACATTGCTTTGGAAATAGCAGTGCCATCCTTAATGCCCGTTTTTAATATCGGGAGGACATCCACCTCCGCAGCTGTTCAGGCTGCAGTTCTCACCAGTACTGTCTGCACAGACACACAGGAAAAATCTGGCAGGTTAAGGAGTTCAAGCTGTTAGACTGTGTTGGGTAAAACTCTGGTTTAGTTAGCGAGTTGTAGAAAGTGATTTTTTAGCTGTGTGCTTCGGAAGAACCTATTTCAGCTGGAAAGCCACAATTTAAGTCGTGATTTTGCTCTTCCATTTAAATGGTGAGATGGCATTGAGTGACACCCAGGAGGTGCCTGTGATGTTGCAAAAATTGCTGGTGCTGTAATAAATGAGATGACAAATCCTGGATGTCCCTGTGAGCAGGACAGTGCAGTGCAGGGGGGTCCTACCCCGTGCCCTGTGTCAGAGAAGGGTAAATGTTGGCATTTCTCCCCATCCTGTTCGCCTCAGTTGATGAGACTTGATCAGAATCATTCTTAAACCAATTACCAGACTTAGGATCCTGTTCTGAACACTTTGGCTCTTGCCCACATCCATATTATGCAGATTATATCAAATATAGGTCTTATATCAAAAAGCACAACTGGTTTTGTAAGTCTTGAGCTTTGCTTATTAGATAAAGCAGTGAATTTTAATGGGAATTGGAGAAGGACCTCTGCAGAAGAGCATCTCCTCAGTGAGGCTAGAGTGCTTCCTACTCATCTACAGTGAGTAGAAGAGTGGAAAAAATGATTTCTTGTGATCATTAAAGAGTCCAGAGCCATTTTCTCAAGTGTTAGAGGTGTTAAGGCTGGTGTCTGGCCTTATTCCCAAACGGGTAATTGAATTGCTTTGAACTTGTGCGAGTTCAATTGGACATGGACTTAGCTCGTAGCTGTTTTTATGGGATTATTCTGCTGTGTTCCATCACCTAGAAAGTTAAGTGCTGGGTAAATGATTCTTGTATCAGCGTGGGCTTGGGCTGTGAGAGTAGGTGAGAAACCCTTGATGTGTTTTTCCTTGCTTTTCTTGGTGAGGTGCAGGAAAATAAGGGAAGAGAACAGTCTGGCCACGTATCCCCACTGGAGATCAGGACAGTCAGACTGGGCAGGGAACCCCACATCCAAAGGGTGAAATTCATTTAAAAAAAGGTTAAATAAGTCCTGATGATATGAGAAAGAAAGACAGTGCTGGTGAGAGCAGTTCTGCCCCTGAACAGCCTCCACTCCACAAAGTCCCTCTAGAAGGGGAGGAGTGATGCTGCATTGGGCTGGTTGGGACCTGCAGGATATTTTATATCAGTGGGTTTGGATGGGAAAATAAATTCCTTTTTATTTACCTCCTTTAGAGTTCTCCCTTCAGCCTGATACTCAGGTACCTCACGTTGCTTTTGGATGAGCCATGAAAGATGAGCATGAAGGTTTAATGTTTTAGAATGGTAGAATTGGACCATCTTTTTGGGGGATGATTGCCAGCTTAGTGTAAGGAATGTAAATAAGTTTGATACTTTAGGCTCCTTATTTTTTTTCTGTCAGGACCTAAAGAAACTTTGTTTTAAGGGCAACTAACATTCAGTTGTTAAAAAATTGGTCACTTTAAGTTTTGAGCTTAGTTAGAAGTTTGCAGAAGTTTTGCTTGCAAAATTTCAGGGAGAAAAATGCACGGCTCTTCTCCCTTGGTTACCTCTCTTTTTTTGGGTGTCTCTCCAGGGAAATTTAACAACCTATTGGTACTGATGAGAGTTTTGCTAACTGATAGCAGATAAAGCATGGGATGTAGAGGATATTTTGCTACACAGGCAGCAAAGTTTGCCTGCAGCAAAGTCAGTCCACGGTCCGTGTTCTCAGGAGAAGTATTTTCCATCTTGATTTTCTCCTGTGCCCCCGCAATCATTCTGCTTGTCTCTATCTTATTTTACTTCTTGCTACTTTCGCAGTTGATTGTATTTCACAAGGAAAAAGAGGGGGAAGCAAATTGAATTACAGGTAGCCAGAGAAGTGCAGGAGGATAAGAGGCTCTTACTGCAGTGTGGGGGGGATGAAGTGGTGGAGAATATCCACTCATTAATGAGGTGAATGAAATTAGGTTGATTCTAAAATGGCTGATTTACTTAACTGCTTTGTAAATTGATCTTTAAACAGGGTAAGTTTATTAAAATATTTTAAGAAGGGAAAATAACCGAAGCCCTGGTCAAGTAACAGTTCGAAATAATGCTTGCTGTAGTTATTCATTAAAGAGTTGTAGATAGTTGGCAATGTTGGAACATGTTCAATAATACCACGTTTTGCAATATTTGTTTTGGGGTTTTAATGGAAAATTCCAAGTTCCTGCAGTTGTTTTCAACACATAAAGGTCCCTCAGGAGCATTATTTCTAGATCTCATGGTTGTGCAGAAAAGATCACGTGAAGATGGGAGCAGGAGTTCCAGGTCAAGAAGACCGGTGAGATGTGTCAGTGCAATATAAGCCGAGTATGTAAATATAAACAAGGCAGTTTGGATATCTCTGTATGACATTAGCAAGACCAGCAGGGAGATACTCTAATTTTGGTGTTCTTAACTCTTTAAGTGTTGAAAAATTACTCAGAAGTTGCCTTAAAAGTGTTGGAGGGCTGGAAGAATACTTCTGCATGGAGACACAGGCAGATTATTGATTTTAGTTTGGTTTTCTTTTCAAATTGCCCCCATTTTTGCAGTGGTTGTGTTAAACACAGCATTGTGGAGTTAATTTGACAGTAGGTTTGCTACTCTTCCATTACTTTCTGCAAGGCTTTTAAGTCCACTGATGAGCAGGACTCTAGCATACAGTTGGAAATCATTGAATATCTTATTCCTGGGGCAGAGGGTGGCCTTGCCCAGCAGCCTTTGCATCCCTGTGCATTGAAATTCCTGCACAAGCTCAGCTCTATCAAAGTGGGACAAATTGAGGCTGGAGCTCTTTCCCTCGTATGGCTGCGAGCGAGCGGAGGTCAACCCCTGCCCCTGCATCTGAGAACTTTGCACTTCTTTAGCTGTAATTCACTAAAGGAGACTTGGGATTCACCAAATCATTATGTGTAATTCACTAAAGGAGATTAATTTGGCCTGGGCACCCAGATCCAGGAGCTCAGCCATGGCACTTCAGACAACTTAGGAATGACACCCAAATTTTAGAGGGAGTCACTGGCCATGGCCACCAACTGCTGCAGGAGGTGGTGAGCCCCTGGCAGAGGTTACCCAGGGAAGCTGTGGCTGCCCCTGGATCCCTGGAAGTGTCCAAGGCCAGGCTGGACAGGGCTTGGGGCAGCCTGGGATATGGAAGGTGTCCCTGCCCATGGAGCTAAATGATTTTACAGCCCCTTCCAATCCAAACCATTCTGTAATTCCATGATTTTGTGAATGAGTTCTGTGTTGCTTGACATTCTTGAAGCCATCTGGAAAGTCTTGTTTTTGTCAGATGAGAGTTTTTTTAGTTCACAGGGCTACAAGGACAAAAGTTCTGGGTTTCTGTGTCTGTGATAAATGGAAGATTAAATAATTTAAATTATGTTTTAGTATTAAATGTTGAAGAGTCGGTGAAGTAGGAATTTTGAGTGGAGGTAATTCTGGTTGAAGGCTCTGGCTCATTAAATTCTCCAGTTCAAACAAAGAACTTGAGCACATGAAAGTTGGTAATGACAGATAAATGATCCAGGAAATGGTGACATTAGAAATACAAGGTAAGAAATGCCCAAACCAGGTGTTTCCCTGAAGAAAGGTGAGCTGGCATATCCAGTGAAAACCACCTTAAGGCCAGATGTTTAAGGAGATTTCCTATTTGAAGACTGTGCTGCTCGGAGCTGTCTGTGATGAGTCAGTAAGTCCTTGTGACACTTCTCCCAAAGCTGGGAGAGAAGGTTGGAGCAGCCCTGCCTCCCCCAGAGGCCAAACCTAGAACACAGTGTCTGTTTCCAAATGCTCCCTGTCAAACTCCGAACGTCTCAGGCTGGGGTGCCACTTCCAAGTCGTGGTTTTTACAATTCCAGTCAGTTGCAGGTCGACTGCTGCATCGCCTGCCGTGCCCTCCTGTGGTTCCACAGTCTGGGTGCTTGTCTTGGAAAATATAAAATGACCTGGACGTTTCCAGTAATCAGTTGTCCAGAGGACAGCACATTCCCATTGGGCTGAAGCACTGATGTGGGTGTAGAACGTCTGTCTTCTCACACAGGCATTTTCTTGGATGGGAGTCATCCCCTTGCGTTGTCCTCCTGCTTCCTTCTCCTACAAAACAATGAAGGGGGCTCAGTAGTGGATGAGGGCAAAGATGGGACTTTCTTTTCATTTCCGTATTTCCCAGGCTGCAAATGCCATTTTTGTGGACTTGTGCATCCTGGCTTTGTCTTTACAGCTCTGCTCCAGCTCTACTCCAACAAACCAGTTCTCAGTGTTGTTCTTCAGCCCCAATTGTGGATCTCGAGTCATCCCATGACTCCTGTTGAGAGCTTTTCTGTGCCAGGGCAGAAATGGACGTGAGGAGTCATCCTCAAAGTTTGTGGGGAGGAATAGGCAGCCCTGTCCCTGGAAGGTCTCTCAGCCTGACAGCCATCATCCCTCTCCTGGCTTTCACAGGGTCCTTGGAATTCTTCCTTGACTTTCCCTCAGCTGTGATTTGCTCTGGCTCGTAGGGATTGTACATCAGCTCTGTCATGTCTCCTGGAGTTTGAGTGATCTCTTCACCCTGCTCTCCTGCAGGAATGGTAATAAACCCTTGACTCACGAGAAGATTCCTGAGAATCCTTCTGAGAAGGATGGAATGGAAACGGTTCTGCTTGCCAAGTTCTGCCTGCCCTCCATCTGCCATCCCTTCTTCTCAAGATCTAGAGTTCTGAAGGAGGAGATCTTGTTGTTTGTGTGACATTTGGATCTGTAGCCAGGAGACTTAGGAAAGAAGAGCGATTAACGGAGCATACTGTGATTGTTTTCAGTTCCATTTCTGGGCTTTGCAGAAAATGATGTTCATTGTTGTGGCACCTTGGGAAGTTTAGGAGTTAAAAATGCTTTTGTTGAGCCACCACGGTGATCAAGTTACCTGAGGAGCCAGTTCTTGGAGGGGAAAAGGCTGAAGACTTATTTCTTTAAATGAAAGCTCAGGAGTAATTGGATGTGCTGCACTTGCCTTGTCAGGGCAGGCAATCTGTGACAACATTCCAGGTTCAAAAGTTCGTAACTTCTGAAATCCAACTTCAGTCAAATCAGCTTGGGTCCTACAGGCCACTAGAATTTCCGCTAGGTGTGTTTTTATCTCCTTTTTTTTCAAGGTAGCAGCAAAAGTTGGGGCAACTCGAACTCTTTGTAGTTAAGATTTGAAAGAGTTGAGATTCATAAATCTCACATCATAACTGGTTAAAACTTGTCCAGAAAAACTCAGATCTGTGGCCGCCACAGAAATCTGAGATTTCTGTCTGGTGGGTACTTAACACTGGGCAGAATTTTGTCTGAAATCAAGTTGCAGCCTTAATTACTGAGCAACCACAGTCTCTGTAGCGGCGGTTTATGGAAAGCAAAAGGGCACAAACTGCAGGGCTGGTGCAGGCGTAGGGAATGTCAGGAGAGGGCCGAAATGCTGTTGGAGAACTCCAAGGAGAATAAACCCTTCTGCTGCGTAGTGAGATTGGCATTCATGGCAGGTGTCTGGCTGAGGTTGCTTGGAGGTGGATTTTGGCTCTGTCATGTGTGTGTCTTAAGGTTTTGCACCAAAATTGATCTTTCCAGTGTATAAAGTACTTTCCATGTGCCACGTAGAACTATTGAACCGAAGCATTTTGTGTTTTCCCTCGTTTCCAGCCTGCTGGAAACCATGTCTCACTACACGGACGAGCCAAGATTCACCATAGAGCAGATCGACCTCCTGCAGCGCCTGAGACGCACGGGAATGACCAGGCATGAGATCCTGCACGCCCTGGAGACCTTGGACCGTCTCGACCAAGAGCATAGCGACAAATTCGGGAGAAGGTCTGGCTACGGAGGCGGCTCCTACAGCAACAGCACCAACAACGTCCCGGCGTCTTCCTCGACGGCCACGGCTTCCACACAGACGCAGCACTCTGGGATGTCCCCGTCCCCGAGCAACAGTTACGACACCTCCCCACAGCCTTGCACTACGAATCAGAACGGGAGGGAGAGTAACGAGAGGTTGTCAGCCTTCAACGGGAAGATGTCGCCCACCCGCTACCCCCTGGCCAACAGCCTGGCCCAGAGGTCCTACAGCTTCGAGGCTTCCGAGGAGGACTTGGACATCGACGACAAAGTGGAGGAGCTGATGAGGTGAGTGAAAGTCTCTGTCGAAAGTATGGAGGTGAGAAGTGGCTCAGCAGTGATGGGTGTGTTGGAAGACTGCTCAGATAGGGGTTGTAGGGTGGTAAAATGTTGGCAGAGGTTGTCCATGGAGGTGGTGGATGCCCCATCCCTGGAAACGTTCAAGGTCAGGTGGGACAGGGCTCTGAGCAAGCTGATCCAGTTGAAGATATCCCTGCTTATTGCAGTAGGTTTGGACTAAATGACCTGAATCCCTTCCAGCCCACACTGTGCCATGAGGATTTGCAGATTATCAGGAGAGCAGGGGCTGCTTCAGGCAGTTGTTCCTGCCAGTTCCCCAAGGGTCACCCTCCCAGAACCTCTCACCTGCCTTGTGGAGGCAGTCCCTGGCCCTGTGTGGGTGTCCCACAGTCTTGACTGTTGAAATAGTTTTTCCCATGCTGTACCAAAAATTGGGATTGATTTTAGAACACTCGTTTTCCGCCCTGCTTTTATTCAGGATTCTGATCAGGTTTTCATTCACATGACTCCTCCTCCCGTATTTCACACTTGCTGTAATTCCGTCCATATAGAGGGAGAGTAGGGAATCCAGCTTGGATTGGTCAGTGCTTTACAGTGGGATCTGCAGACGATGCACGTTGTCTGTTTATAGTTTGTGGCAGGGGTTTGCAGAGTGGAGCAGGAAAATACAAATAATAAAGAAGAAGCAGAAGTTTTCAGTGAGAGCCAGTTGGGTGGGTTTTTTTTTCTAAGACTGACCTCCCTTTACTTTTAGCAGCTTTCTTTTCAGCATTATGGCAAAGATGAAAGGAGGGGATTATACTCCTGAGGATGAAAGTCAGAGTCGTGGGCTTTGAGAGCAGAAAGAAATAAGAGGAAAGGCCAAATGTCTCACAACAGTTTTAGTCATGATGTTGGAATTTATTCTTTTTACCCTCCAACACTGCAACATTCCTGACGTACCTGTTAGAGAACTGGGGTCCATAAGCTCCAGGATGGAAATGTGTTGGAAGTAGTTTGGAGATTTGAGGGAAAGATGTGGCTTTTGGGGGAGAGGTTTAGAGATGAGCAGTGAGAAAAGCCGATCAACCTCATTTGCTGTCGGCTGCAGATGATGGAATCGTGCAGGAAGGGGGTGAGTACAGCAGAGTGCCAAGTTCCCATGGCTGAGGTTTGAGTTCCTGTGCAGTGAGGCTCAGGTAATGCTTTTAGTGCTTATTTAAACTGAAATTACTTTTATTTGCAGGCATATGGAAGATGAGTGTTGGGTACAGAAATAAAAATGAACCCACGGCCCAGCATTCATTTTGCATTTACATTGGCAAGCTTGAGTCTGCCTTCAGTGCAGCTGGGGCAGGAGGGGAGAAGGGAAAGCAAAATATCCCATAAAGCCTAATAAAGCCTGGTTTTAATTGCCTACCCTTCTCAGGAAGGGAGAGAGGAAGAGGAGGGCAAAGTATGTGTTTATTGCAACTGAAATTTGCTGCATATCACAGAATCTGTGCAGCCTCCAGTTTAATTTGCTTTTTAGCACAGTTTTAGCCCTTTCTGAACTACCTGTACAGACCTTGTAAAAATCATACAAAGATCTCAGTTCATTCATTCAGTGCAAGTTCTGGACTAAGTCGGGGACTAAAGTAAGGGTGTGGGGACAGAGGCTGAGAAATTTTTGATCTTTTCCTTGGAATGCTGGAGGAGGTTGGTGTATGCATATTCATTTGGGTAACTAACCATGCAGCCCCTGCTATCCTTTATTTTTTATTTTTCTGCCTCATTTTTATGAGTGAGCTTTTTATGCTGGTATGAGAGATTTATTCATCCCTGTGTAATGAAACTTTGTATATTCCATATGGCAGTGCTGCACCTAATATGAATTATATGGGACATGAGTCATCCATTCTCCTGCTACGGTGCTTTGATCAAACGTGACACTTGTTAAAAGGAGTGTCCAGCACTGAGACACTTGGGCTGTTTTAATGCCAGCCTTCCCCACTCCTTGTCCCCTAAATAAAGGAAATAAAGGCATTTTGCATCTTCCAGGTGCACTTTGGTCTGTCCCTCTTTTTGTGTGTCCTGTTGGTTTTTTGTTTTGGTAGGAGGGACAGCAGTGTGATAAAGGAGGAAATCAAAGCCTTCCTCGCCAACCGGAGAATTTCCCAAGCAGTTGTTGCACAGGTAACAGGTAAGAGCTCGGGGAGTCCTTTCCTCATTTTGGGAATCTCTGTGTCTGAACTGCCTGTCTGAGCATGGTGCAGATGTTGGAATATCACTTGGCTTTCTGCATTGCAGTGCAGATCTGTCAGCTTAGTCATGATAATGTATGCCTTTGATTTAAGACCCATTGTCCTGCACATCATGGAACTTCCCTAGTGAATCACTTCTTCTTTTTTTTTTTCTTTTTTTTTTCCTGTGGCTTGTGCTGGCACATTTTATTTTACAGCATTATAATAAAGCCTGAAGTTCTTATCTTAAAATGAGAACGGTTTTCCTTAATTCTTAAATTGTTTGTTGAGTGTGGCAAATAGATGCGTATCTGCATCCCTGGGTATGGGGAGAGAGAGATAAAATGTGCATTTATGTATTAAAAAGTCTATGAATAGTCAGGAGACACACCTGTAGCTGGTACCACTGCAGCCAGGAGTTGGACTATGAGAGTTGGAAGTTTTGTCCATCCTTTGAGCCGTGATTAATGAAAATCCGAAGGGAGGTTGAGGGATGAGCAGACCAGCTGGGATTTAACCTGGAAGGAGCAGTGGTTCTGGGTGCCCTGTGCCCTGAGCTTTGTCTCTCACATCCAGACAGGTGAACTCACTGCAGTGGTGCCACTTCTTCCCTGGGTGTGTTCCCAGAGCTTTGCACAGAGGGTGACAAAGTCCTGCTGCTCCTCCATGGAGTGGGGTGTTGTGATTTCTCCCTTCCAGGCACACGGGCCTTGCCTGGAACAGCAGCACTCGTGGTATCCTCAGAATCATTTTGGCTGGAAAAGCCCTCTAAGACCATTCCACCAAGGCCACCCATGTCCCCACATGGCTTTTAAATCCCTCCAGGGATGGGGATTCCACCACTGCCCTGGGCAGCTGTGCCAGGGCTGGACAGCCCTTTCCAGGAGGGAATTGTTCCCAGTATCCAACCTGAACCTGCCCTGGCACAGCTTGAGGCCCTTTCCTCTCGTTCTGTCTCTTGTTTCCTGTCAGGGAGTTGTGCAGAGCCACAAGGTCCCCCCTGAGCCTCCTTTTCTCCAGGCTGAGCCCCTTTCCCGGCTGCCTCAGCCACTCTTGGTGCTCCAGCCCCTTCCCCAGCTCTGTTCCCTTCTCTGGATTCACTCCAGCCCCTCTTTTAGGATGAAGACTTGTTGATAAAACTCAGAAAGCTCAATCCCATATTACACATTTAAGGTTTGTTAATTTTTTAACCCAAGCTTGGGTTAAAAATAAAGGTAAAGATCATGAAATAGATGATTTTTAAGGTTCCCTAATGTCTGTGAATGCCAAAGCAGTAGGAGGGAAGTTGTTCTTTAATGATATTTCCAGGATTTGAAATGTCATGGGACCCCACCTGTCTGGGAGCTCTGGGTTTGAAGACATGGCAGCAGTTGAGGTGGACAAGCACAAAATGGTGCTTCAGCCATGGAGCCAGGAATTCCTTCCATGTCTCCAGCTGTTCTGTGATCCTGGGCAGAATGACTTGTCCTTCCCTGGTTTCAGTTTCATCTGGAAAATCAGGAGATTAACAATTTGTAAAAGTAAGGGATGTTATTTACCTTATCAGATGGTAGCACTAGCACTTTAAAAATTAAAGTGTAAGTCCAGTCACTTACATTGTACCTGAACTCTAAAATTTTGGTAGCTGGTGGGTCACTCTCCTACTTTTGTTCATTCCTTGCCTGAATATAGCCCTGGAAGAACTCATCTCTGAATTAACCTCTGTGTAGCACCCAGCAAGTCAGGCTGGCTTCCCCTGCAAGAGAAGTAATGCACAGAGGGGAAAATAGCACAAAAAGAGACTTTCCAAAAGGAGCCAACATTGGGTTTTTTTTGGTCCGTGGGACTGCCATGTGTGGGGTCATTGAATCAGAATCACCACACCAGATCCAAGTCTGTATCAGTGAGAGGAATGGATCTGATTATAATTAACTGGGTGTCTTGGTGCACGTGTTTGATACCCTGCAAGAGGCTGTAGCAAAGGCAAGACCAGTCTCTTCACACCTGATCCTTTCCCTCCTTCCATCCTGAGCCCGTTCTCTTGGATTTCAGTTGGCATGAAGTTGGCATTTAGCCTTTGGGAGCTCTCATTGTTTCCTCCTGTGAGTAAATGACACCAACCATCCGCTTCAGGCAGGGTTGACTGAATTTCACACCCTTCCCACTCAACCCTCTTGTGTGACACGAGGGGGATCCACAGCGTGCTCACAGAGGGACCAGAGAAATACTGCAGGGTGTCACCTGAGGCAGTCAGGGCGACAGAACGAGGGCTGAGCTGAAGGCATTGTGGTATTATCTTGTTCTCAAGCCAAATCCGTGGGAAACCAGTAGATTTTGGCATCTTTGTCATCCTCCTTGTGCTTGGCAGGGGCTGATTCATTTTAAATAAACCCCCGGCCTCGTGTCAGCAGGTGTGCAGCGCTTACGTGCCACCCCTAAGTGCACAGTTATGGCTTATCTGAAAGGAGAAGTAAATCTCAAAGAGATGTTTGGAAGGACTGGACTAAAGATTGTGCTCAGCTCTAGCACAGAGAAACATCAGCTTCCTCTCAAAAGCAGGGAGTGGTGAGGAGTGACTGAAATAGCTCGGGACAGAGATCTGGAGCAGAGCGTCCCAGGGCTCTCCCTTCCAGAGCTGTCTCAGGCCTGATTGAGTGCTGGCTGACTTGAGTGTTCTTCAGATGTCTCCAACATCCCTTTCAGCTGGGGGAGAGACTCCCAAGGAATGCCTGGAAACCACTTCTGGTTCAGTAAAAAACCAATTTGTATAGGCAGAGGCTTTGCAGAGTATACGGTCCCAAATGGCATCAGCTCAGGATTTAAAGGCTTAGTCTTACTGATAAAGATTTTCTGTAAAAAGTTCCTTATACAAGAGAAAACTAGAAAAATTAGCTTTTAGTCTTCATCCCTTCTGTCCTGGGAAGAAGCAAGAAAGAAATGAAAAATTTATGGCTGGCTCTGTCCAGGAGGGTGGCTTGGCTTGGCTACCTCTGCTGGCAGCTTTCCTCTCAACATCTACCAATTCTCTGTTTCCCCAGTCCTTATGACCTTATTTATCCCCATTCTGTAACCTGTCGTGTTCTGCCCTTGATCAGAAACCTCTACTGCAACTGTGACCCACCAAAACCTCCTTTTTACCTTACTTTGCTAATTCTTCAAACTACACTTTCATTCAGAAACACATTTCTCCTTTTTCCCATCTTAATTCTAACATTGCAGAGCACTTACAGAATCCACATCCCTACACCAGCCACAGTCCTACAGAGCAGCTCTGCATCAGTAAACAGCTTTTCCTCTTGTTTTTCCTGCTGTAGCACAAGGGAAGTGATGGAGAGGGAGGATGCAGGAGAGAGAAGCACAGAGCTGAAGGTTGAAGTCAGTTGTTGCAGTGGAAAAATGTTGAGGCTCTCTTAATCCTTGTAAAATTACCAGAAACTTTAAAAGTCATTTAGATAATGAATCTGACAGGAAAAATTAAACCTGGAAGACATTCTGCAGGGCTGCCTGGTATATAGAGAGGACAGGGCAGGCTGGAAAATAGTCACAGGGGTATTAAATAGTGACTTGAAAATAAAGGAATGATTGATAAGAAGCAAAAACTTAGCGTAACACTTACTAGTGCTGGTCCTAAAAACAGGAGCTGCTTTTTATAGAAACTTTTTTAATGGTGTCTGTAATAAGATAAACAAGAAGCACTTGGGTTGGGCTCTGTATAAATAATCTCCTACTGATAAGAAAAATGACAGTATAAACAGGAGCTAATAATAGTTCCTGCGGAATTTCCTATCTCGGTGTTTGGAGCTCCTTTTAACATCACTGCAGCCTGCTCAGGGGTGGGGGCTCAGCCCCACGTGGGGCAGGTGAGCTGCCAAATTTTTATCAAACATAATTGGAAGTCGTGGGCTGCAATTGGCTTGAATTGTCACAAGAATCCTACCTGGGCACCAGGTTATGGTCAGAAGGCAAAGGATGAAGAGAGAAATGTAAACTTTTCTCAGGGATGCTGTCTGAGCTTCCAGAGTTAGGTGGAGGGTGGGGGAAATGTTTTCAGGAACTGATGTCTTTCTGTTCTGCAGTAAAGGAGAGAGGGAGGAGAGCACAGGGATGAGCCCTCTGCAGATGGGCTAAAGTGGTTTGATGGATGATGCCCCTGCAAGGTTTGGAAATATTGCCTTTCCTGTTTTTTACACATAGGGAGTGAAGGAATAAAAAACCCCAACCCTTATTTTCCTGAGGTTACAGAGCAGAAGTTTGAATTCAGTTTTCTCGATTTTCAATAACGTAAAAACCAAACCAGTATTTTAAAAAAACCCAAAACCCATCAACAATAAAATGCAGTAGTGATTTTTTGGGTTGTTTTTAAATACACATAGAGCTTTCCAGGGTGCAGTTCTGGTAACCTTCCCAATTATTCCGCTCGTACAACCCAGCCCTGTCCTACTGTCTCTGCCTTAATTGATAGGAGATCTCCAGGACTTGGCTTTACGTTGTGCTAAACACACGTGCAGTGGAGGGCAGCCTTGGAGCACTGCTGGAACAAATAAAATCCCCAAAGGTTTGGAACGCACACACAGGGATGCTGAGCAAATGCCAATGCACAGTGAAACTTAACTAGTTCCATTGTGAAGAGAATTCAGAAAATTCCTGACTTACTGATCATCTGAAATGGCATGAAACTGCATTTTGAGAAACATTTCCCTTCCTGGTTTGTTTTTTATATACTCATGACAGCACAGAGAAAGATTTGTTTTTCTACGATTTTGATCTTTGCAGGTTTTCTGTAAACAAGCTTTGCTAATCTCCTAAATTGATAGATGTCCTTTGCAAGCACTTGTTCTCTGAATCTGGGACTTTGCTTACAAAGTGAAGAATTAAAACACAGTCAGTTACTTTCTTCTCCAGGTCTGACGTCTTCCAGGTGCTTCTGAAAACCTTTCCTGAAAGAAACATTAAAGAAATGCAAAGCAGAGCTGCTGAACAAATCTATCTGTGAAGGTGAAAACCAGTTCCCAAAGACTTGATGAATAGCAGTTGAGGGTTATGAGCGGATTTGAGCTGCCCATAGCAGTGGCCTTCTCTTGATGATATATTTTGCCATTTATTTTATGTATTTGGAAGGGAAACTCTCTCCCCAAATCCATTGTGTAGGAGACAGCAGGGCTGGCCAGGGGAGTGAGCACAGACTGTCCCCTCTGTTTGGTTTCCCACTGGGAAGTGTGACCTGCTGTGGGAAGGAGTGAGTGTGACACGAGGAGTTAACGGCTGAACTGCAATAATCCTTTGTGGATACCACTTTTCTTCAGTTTTTTCCCTGAGAGAACTGCTGGTGTCCATAACCAGGTGTGTTCCTGGCCCTGCTGATGCTGAGCCCAGAGCACCACAGCTGTCCTTGAGGTCCCTGCTTCAGCTGGAGAGTGAATTTCCTTAGCACAGCTGGATTTTCACTACACCAGAGAAGTTATTTCATTAATCTGCTTCCGGCAGGAGGGTGATTTCTTTTTTCCTGCCAGTGCAATTCCCTAAAGCAGTGTGATTAGAGGCAACGTGACAGGAGGGTCCTGGTGGTCACTGTCCTGTGAGTCAGCTGTGTGAAACCCACTGGAGATGCAAGAAACTCTGACATGACAATTTGGGGGGTTTGTTTTTTATATTGAAAGAAGTGAAGGATGGGTTTGGATCCCACTGCACTGGGATCTGGGAGATCCTGGATCAGTTCTTCTAAAAGACTTTGCACGTGACCTTGGGTTGGTCAAGCTGTTGGGATATAGTTTTGGGGCCTCTAAACCTTGCTGAGGTGCAGATAAATTTTGTGCCATAAAAACATTTTGCAGAAGCAGCTTTATGAGCTGTGAGGACTCGCAGTAAGTCAGAGGCCCAGCTACTGTGGCTAAATGGCAGCCACAGAAGGATCCACAATGCAGATCCAGCTCTGTTTGGGAGAACTTTGATGCAGTTCAGGACACTGGGACAGTGCATAATTTGTGGAAAGAAGCTTTTTATAATGAAGATGATAAAACACTGGCACAGGTTGGTCAGGAAGGTGGTGGCTACCCCATGCCTGGAAACATTCACAGTCAGGTTGGACAGGGCTCTAAACAACGGGATCCAGTTGAAGATGTCCCAGCTCGTTGCAGGGGGTGTTGGACTAGATGACCTTTAAAGGTCTTTTCCAACTCAGATTTTTCTATGATTCCCTGAAAGTGGACATGGCAAGACCCAGCTTGAGTCTTTTGGCTCCTGCTGCTGTGCCTTGCCTCCAGCACATTGTCTGGAGTGGTCACATCTGTGCCATGTGTGACAGTGTCAGGCAGCCTCTTGAGCAGAATTCAGATTTTCCACTTGTGGCAGACATTTAATCTCCATTTATAATTTTTATCTACCAGTTCTTTGTGTTTGTATCTTAGGTTGTTACCCAAACACTCAACACACACTAATTCACTGCAATAAGTGTAAGTGGACCGTAGTAAACAAGTAAATGACTGGAGCTGTTACCCAGTGATTAATTAATGGGAGCAGGGCAGCCAAAAGCAGTGAGACACAAACCTTTGTGTCCCACAGCCCAGGACAAGAAATGGCTTTTATAAATCATAATAATAGGTCAAGAGCTGCAAGTTTTCAAAACTTGGTGTTTCACTGGTGATCAGGCATGCAGATGGCAGGATTTCAACTAGACTGGAGCTTTGTTTTGGGCCAGAGAGTGTTATCAACTTACGCTGCCTTCTTTTGGTATTAACTTGTGTGCTTCCACAGCTCCTTGATGTAAACTTGGCAGGGTCTCAGGGCTGTGTTTGGTTGAATAATTCCACTTCCCCAGTAGTATAAACTCAGTTTTAGATCCCACTGTGGGCCCTGGGGGTAGGCAGCTCTTGGCTGCCCCAGCTGTTCCTGATCTCTGTCAGTTGAGGGCAAGGCAATCTCTGGGAATGGGTTTTGGGAAAATCAGGGTCTGTTTTGTGGGCACAGCTCTGCTGAACATCAGTGAGCTGCTGTATCCGAAACAAAACACACCCATCCCTTTCCCCCAGGACAATTAAAACTTCATAGCCTCCAGAATTCTGTTTGAGGAAGAACAATCAAGAGTACAAACCCTGTGATTGTAAAAATCCGGTTGGTGTAAACCCACCTGAATATGATACCTGAGAGTCAAGTTGAGACGTTCTGAAGTTAACTACCTTCAACACACAACAAAAAGCATAATAAACCCCCACATTAGAAGTGGTAAAACTACGGGGGGCCGTTTTTCATGAGTTAAATATGGTTATGAGAGCTTATAAAACCTTGATGCATCTCTAGAGGGGGGAGGCAGTTTGGGTTTTTGTGCAAACCAGCCTCTACCTGCCCGGGTGATATCACCAAGCAGGTGGTGGCACAGGTGGTGTTGGCAATATATTGGTACTTGGAGCACCTCCTAAAACTTCACTTCTCAGGGGAGTTTGGATGTTGTTAACCTGTTCTGATGGCTGTAGGGCCCTGTGGAAGGCACAGGGAGTTCTGAAGTACTGCTTCAGTTACTCAGCAAACTGCATTTTTTATGTTTTCAGATGAACCTATTGCTCACCTCCTCGTGCGCTTCTAAACATCTTGTTTTATTCAGTTCCTCTTGCTGATCACTTTTTCCCCTTCCTGCATTGATCCTTCATTCTCTGTCACTTTTTGGAAATAACTGTATTAACTTCTAGGATTTTTTTGCCCTTTTTACTGTTTTCTTAGAAGTCTTGCTTTAAGAACATTTAAAAAATGTTTTTTCCCTAATCATGCCTTAGTACCTCGAGCTTGGCTCCTGCTTTGCTGACAGACAGCTGCCCCTTTCTGGTTTGTTTTCTGGCCATTGTTACAGCTGCTGACAGTTGGTTTGCTCCATTTCTGGGCTGATTTGATCTATATCACATCAACTGTTTTCTGTGTTCATCTCCCTTCTTGCTCAAGCATTGAATGATAAGGATTTCCTAACAATCATTATTTATATATAATTGTGGGGAAGGGACTTGTTGCCATTTCACAGATGAAGTTTAGGAATTGGGGAAGTTGTGGACAATTCAAGTCAGTGATAGCTTTGGCTTCCCAGTTTTTGCCCTCTTTGCCTGGGGGTTGATTGTGCAGATTCCAGGGTGTGCCTTGAGTAAGGTTGAGCATAACCCCAGGAAGAAATTCAGGCAGTTTGGGATGGGGCAGGGAAGCTTCAACTCTGCTCTTTCTGGGATTGGAGCATCACAAGTTCCTGGGCTTTGTAAGACACCGCCTTTTGTCAGTATATAGTCCACTTTTAAATGTTTTGTAAAGAAGAACTTTTCTCTTTCTCTTTGTTTTTGTTCTGTTCTGGTTTTTCGCAGGTATCAGTCAGAGCCGGATCTCCCATTGGCTGTTGCAGCAGGGGTCAGACCTGAGTGAACAAAAGAAAAGGGCATTTTACAGATGGTACCAGCTTGAGAAGACAAATCCTGGTAAACAGATGCAGCCTAAACATCTCCTGCTGTTTATTTATGGAATGGAAACCTTTTGTCACTGTTGTCTGTTAGCACTGATAATTCACTTCTAGGTCTGGGGTACTCCAGAGGATCTCCCTCTGACCAGGTTAATTTTTAGGAGGGTAGGAACAAATCTGCTTTTTGCTTTGCAGCAAGTGATGCAGAGCTGACTCATCCAGAGCTGCCTCATCCATGGCTGTCTGTCCAGCTCCTCAGCCACAGATCCCTGCCCTGCTCTCCCACCACTCACTAAATTGGGGATCAGAAGCAGCCAGTGAAGTTGTAGTCAGTTAACGGGAAATATAAGCTGAGGCTCTTTGGAATGAACAAATAGAAACTATTAATAATGGCTGTATAATATAAAGTTGCAGCAGAAAACCCCACACAGTTTGGCAGAGAGGATCTTCAGAGGGTTTTGGGTTCGATCTCAAGCTCATGGATGGGATGTTGATAGTTCCAGTGATAAGCTGGAGATGTGTCTTTCAAATCCCACCTGCTTCTCCAAATCTTAAAATAGATCTTGAATACAAAAAGAGAAGTAAAGCTCCTCATTAACTAACCAGCAATCTTCAAAATCACAGTTGAATTAATTTCCTTGCATTGTTCTTCTCCATAGATTTTGTTTGACCACAGTTCTTATTTTTCTCTTTTAACAGTTTTATTGCAAAGATCAAAATATTTACGTTTAATTTCCTTTAAACAATGGCTTGATTAAATTAACTGTGTAATTGTTTTAAGAAATTTAAAACTCAGGCTCTCTAATGTGAGCTTGGCTTCGATATCCAGAATTCTATTAAGAAAAATTCCAGTGGAAACAGAGCCTCAAAACTTCTGCTTTGTGTGGAAGCTGAAAATCGAGAGGCTCCAGCTGACAGTTGGCCTGGGAATAATTCAGATTTAAGTTGGGTGGGTTCAGAGGGAGAGCTGAGCCTGTTTTTTCTGTTAAGCATCTTAAGATGCTGATGCTTCTTTTTCTTAAAGTTGTTTTAAAGAATAAAAGTGCCAGGAAGCCTTGCTTTTTGCACTGGCTGGAATTGTGATACTGAGCATCAGCAGAATTCCTGTATGAGCTGCTTGGAAAGGCTCAGGTTTTACCCTACAAAGTAACTCCCAGACATTTCCCTTTGATGGAAGGTGTTGCCTCCAAAGTAGTGGAGAAAACGAGAGAGTTTTTGGCAGGTATAAAGACCACCAAAACCCTCTCCAGATAAAACTTGTTGTGTGGATTTTTCCCAGCCTTGCATCCTTTATTTCCAGTATCCCATGAAGCTGTTTAGGAAATAGTATTTTGTCCTAATAACAGAACCCTTGTTCAACTTAGCTCTGAAATTTTTACTTCTTCCTCTTTACCCTCTTTATTCTCCATGTCCATGAGCTCACATCTCGTTTGTCCTTTTGCTCTTGAGAGGTGTCTAAGGAAGGAAGACTTTCCACAGTGAAGGTTATGGCTGAAATTGAAGTGAATCGACCTTAACTCTGCTTTCCTTTACACATAGAAAACTCCTTGAAGAGTGGTTGTTTGAGTGTAACCTTTTTCCCAATATGAGATCTTAAACAGCGTTTTCAAGGAGTGTAAAAGGCAAATTGTTTCCTCTGCCTAAGCCATGGGACTATTTGGATGCACTTAAATTCCTTTCAGGACCAGATAGCATTTGATTTCTTTTTAGAGGCTGAGGTAGAGGGAGGAACCTTCAGTTTTTCTGTTGCTATCGGGAAAATCTGCCTGAGGAAAATGGGATTATATTTATTTATTCATTGTAGGATAATCCACTGCTTTGAATTATTGCCATTTATTCTATTGCAGGTCGGACCAGGTAGCCAAGAATAATTAACGTGGGTATGAGCAAGTGTGTAAAGGGAGGTACCAGCCTTGTCCAGAGAATCCTGGAATTAAATCACTCTTATAAAACCAATCTGGAGCTGAAGTTTTGGGTACTACTGAGAGTATACTGTGATTAGTAGGCAGAGTAGCTGTTCTGCTGTCCTCCTTAGAGCCAGAAGATGAGGAAATCAGTGGAGCTTTGTCCCTTGTTTCCAAAGAAGTGATGCCACCTCTGTACTCTCTGTAGGGTGTGAAAGATTGTCCTCCTTGGAGGAAACTTGATGAAGTGACTGCCATGGGTTTTTTTCCAGTTGCTCGCTTACTGAGAGGTGGCATTTGGCTTTCTGTTCTCATACATCCCATCTTTTCCAATTCCAGCTGCTGAGAGGGAAATCTCAATCCTTTGAGTGGTAGAGTCAGATCTCTGTGCAGAAGGACCTGCAGGTTTGAGTTACCAGTGGGCAAAGTGAGGCCTTTGGGAACTATTAGTTCCTCAATTTCTGTAATTCCTTATCTTGAAAAACTGGATCTTCAGAGTAAATCCTTTTTTTGACTGAATTTGTGTAGTAATGAAAAAAAAACTTAAAATTGAAGCAGTTTCGAAGAACTAGGACAGCAGATATAATCAGTTTATCAGCTGTGAAGGGGGAATAGTTTGTGTGGAAAGGACTGGAGATCTCTTGGCAGACCTTCCCTTGGCTCTGCCAGTTTTTCTGTACAACTCATGGAATTCACCTTTTTTCTCCCTTTCCCATCTCCTGGATACAGATGAGACCCTTCCCTGGGGGTGACATCCCTGCCTTGCCTTCAGGTCCCCACAGCACAGCCTGTCTTTTACTGTGCTTATATAAGCAAATGATGACTTACAAATATATCAAAAGAGATTTTATTTTTCTTTTTTTAAATGTGCTATGTAATGCCTTAAATCACCCACAAGCAGTGCTGCATCTGCCAGCCAAAGGAGTTGGTGTTGGGGAGCCTTAGGGCAGTTTTAGGGCATTGCTGCTGTTCAGATGCTGGTCCTATATGGACAAGACTCAGCAATTCCATCCTTTCCCAGCTGGATTTGAGCTCCTGAATATGCTGTTTGTAATTTGCCTGGGTTTGATTGCTGGTTTGCATGGGCAGTTTCTGCATTTCTCCTGTCCTTGGCGGTGGGTGTTCAGACAGCAGCAGACTGGAATATTGCAAAGGAGACTTGAAGTCTCATGGAACAGGAAAAAACCACCCACTTGTCCTACTGTATGCAATAGTCTTGCTCCAAAAAATGTCTTAATCATCGTTTTCTTGGTAGGAGAGATGTCAGAGTTAGTAGCAATGCTGTGAATTCCACTGTACTACCAATTGTAAATTTTTCTGGAGGGAGTTGCCAATTAGGGTGAAAGGCAGTTTTTTTGTTGGAGGGAAGAAGTTAATGCTAAATGCTGGTGTTTAAAAGGTCTTTAATCCAATTAATAGGGATGCTTTTCATTTAGATGGAGCTTTTTTCACGCAGGCACCACTTGTCTGTCATTTGTTTTGTGAAGGACTGAGAGCATTTTGGCAATAGATAAATCCTGCAATGTTCTGGCTATTTTTTTTTTCAGAGCCCATAGGTTTTAATTAAATAAATATTTGGTTTTAGATTGGTAGTTGTTAGCCTGATTTGTTTCCCTGGCACTGGGTCTTGGGCAATGTGGGAGGTTTGTTATGGAGTAACTTCAGCTTGTCTCTTGCCTCTGCGTTGTACAAACTGAAGCTGGCACCTCGAAATGATGTGTTAAAGTTACAGATGGATACAGACTGCTTCCATTTAGGCTGGGTATTTATTTCTGCCACTCTTCTGTAATAGGAAGGCAGCTGTGGTCACCTTGGAGAGAGCCATGGGCTCTTCCTCCTTGAACAAAGGGGAGAATGAAAGGGACCTATTATCAAGATGTAGCATCTCTTTTGTTATTTTCGTAGCAGTTCTTGTTTGGCCGTGAAAGAAAAGCCAACCAAAAATCAGGGGCTGGCTGTCCCACAAGGTTTGCCCTGGGAAGGGATGGTTGGTGATGTGCTGTGGTGATGTGCTGTGCTGTTCCACAGGGCTGCAGAGCAAACAGTCCCTGCTCTGCTCCTTTTCAAGCCGTGGGCTCTGTAGGGAACCTTGTGCTGCTGCTGATTTCAATCCAGCGCGGCTCGCTCTGACCGAGAGGTGTTTATTGTGTGATCCGGGGTCAGCCTGGCTAAAAATACAGTGAGGCATCTGTTCTTACCAGGATAATGTACAGTAGGTACTTGCTGCAAATGCAAACTTGCCAGGAAATGGTTTCTTGGAGCTGGGAGATGGCCTGAGGCTTTCTGTGACCATTCCGTGGCAGGGCCTGCCTGAGCCATGGGATGAGGAGCAGCAAGTGCCTGGGATGCTGTTAGAGCACCTCCCTTCCTTCGGGGTGGTGCCTGGGATGTGCAGGCCTTGGCATGGAGGAATTTTGAACGTGGAGAGAGCTGCATTCCAGCTGGAGAGCACCGCTCCTGCCTCCTCACCCCCAAACGCGCCCGCAGCGTTCCCAGTCGCACAAAAAATTCACAGAGAAAACCCAGTGCTGTAGGAAAAGGTGCTGAGCACCGGCAGGGAGTGAGAGATGTCTCCTTTCATTTCTGTGTGTGAAAGGAGCTCTTCCCAGGCGGTTCACCTCTACACCCCTCAGAGGTGTCTTGCTGTTTGATGCGTACGCTGAAAACCTTGTACTGCGTTTTCTCCACTCCGTCTGCTCAGGAGAGAAGTTTCACTTCTCCTTAAAAGCTGTTTGAGGGGTTTATAAAAAGAATCTGAACTGGTGACTAGGATTTAACTTGCTAAGTTATAAAGAAGCGGAGCTGGGTGGCGAGAAGATTGTGATGGAGCGTTGGAACAGCAGAATAAATGGGAACCCCAGGTGCTCACCGAAGAGAGGGGGATGAGGAAAACCTCCATAGGTTCCTTATCAAATGTGCATATCATAAATGGTAAATTTGGGTTCAAAGTCATCTCATTCCACCCCCTTGCCATGGGCTGGGACACCTCCCACTAGCCCAGGTTGCTCCAAGCCCCGTCCAGCCTGGCCTTGGACACTTCCAGGGATCCAGGGGCAGCCACAGCTTCTCTGGGCACCCTGTGCCAGGGCCTCCCCATCCTCACAGGGAACAATTCCTTCCCAATATCCCACCTAACCCTGCCCTGTGGCAGTGGGAAGCCATTCCCCCTTGTTATGTCCCTCCATCCCTTGTCCCAAGTCCCTCTCCAGCTCTCCTGGAACCCCTTTAGGCCCTGGAAGGGCCCTCAGAGCATCTCGTGTGTCCTTTTTTCCACACATTGATCCGAGCCCATTTTGGGCCTCTTTATGCATTCAGATCCTCCTCTCTTGCCTGTGTGGGGGTACTTGCTTGTAATTCTCAGCATATTCCTCTCTTATCTGCTGCTGATATTGATGTTACCCCATAGGAAAGAGAAATGGGTAAATTGATCTAGGAAGGCTACTAAAATAAAAAAAGTGTATTATATTCAGTACGCGAACGTACCTGTAGCAGCAGCAGAAAATTTATGCTTTCAGTGCAGATTTTTTTTCAACCTTTGTCTGAAAAATCTCGGGCAAATTTAATGGAAGGACTCTGCATCTTCTGCCTTGATGTGAGGCATCACTGATGCTCCTGCACTCCCCCTGTGAAATCAAATCTTCAGGTAGGGAAAGTATATTGCTAAGAGAATGCTGGGAAAGCTAATTTTTTTTTCCTGTTCTCCCCTGTCTCTTTTTAAAATTATAATTTTTTTTTAAAGTTTTTGAAGTGTATTTAAAGCCTGGCAACTTGATAGCCACCCAGCCCCCTAAACTGTGCAAGTAGCAGAAAGACCAGATAAGGAGCTTTCCTTGAAATGGCCTCCCAGTAAATTGGCACTATAGGAAATATTTCATGTTTCAGTGGAACCAAGTAATCTGTGTAGGCTCGTTAGCTGGGAATTAGGAAGAGGCACCGTGCCTTGTGTGTGCAAGGCAGAGATTGTGGGCTTCACTTCCTACTGACTCCTCCTGGGTAACATTTGTAAATTATTTTGGGCTCCACTACCTCACACAGATGCAAGCCCCTGGCAGGAAGGAAAAGACTCCGTGAGCATTTCTGGAAAGGAACATGGCCAAGTGCCTAAATAGCTCATTTCTTGCTTTTTAGCTGTAGGAATTTGTTTATTGGTTAAACTCTTGGGTTCCCTTGACCCTTTCACTCCGTTGTGTATTGGAGGAGCAGTGTTGTTTCACTGACACTGGGTGTTTTGGTGATTAAATCCCAACCATTCTGATCAGGCCTGAGCACCCAAATGGGTTTGCTGTCACAGCCCTGCTCTGGAGTGTTCCCAACACTGGAGCGGGGCTGCTGCTTCTCCTGGATCTGTCCAGGCTGGCTCAGTGCAGGAATTCCAGTGGAGCTCAGGATGCTTTTGGAATATGGGTGGTGATTTATCTGTTCATACAACATATTTTTTTTCTTTTTTTTTTTTTTTTTTTTTTTTTTTTTTGCCACACAAGAACGACTTTTTCTTCCCTGTGGGGAAGTCACTGAGCACAAAGCTGTCCTTCAGAACATACCCTGGTTTCTGTCCTCGTGTCCTATCCCAGGTTCCCATCCTCACCAAGGGATGTAGGAAAGATCGATCTCCCAGGGTGTCTTGATTTATCTTGATTTATTAACTGAGAGGCTCTTGTGGAAAGGATCAGGGGTAAGTTTCAAAGGAGCCTTTCCTGAAGGCATCTTGCCAAATCCTGTCTCGTGCCTGATGCTTTCCAGCTCAGACTCACAGAAAGGAGAAAAATATCTGTGGAAGGGGAGCAGGAGGGAAAGGTTGTGATGTTAATCTGCTTTCAGTGACTTTTCCAGGCACCCTGGCACTTGTGAGCCCATGTTTGCCCAGACCACAGGGTGTTTCTGTTCATGGAGCTGCTTCAGGTATTTCCTCAGCTCTTTGGACACATTGAAATACCTTTGGTATAAATTCCCATTTTGCTTCCTGAGACTGCTGTATAATTAAATAGAAACTGCTGTTTCCTATTTTGTGACAGCTGAGGTGGCAGCACAACCCAAATAAATCCCAGCTGGGGCACAGCTCACCCTTTCTGTGTGATCCTTTTCCTCTTGATGAAGACAGGACAGATTTTCCTAAGTGCCCATCAGCTCCTTAGATTTCCATGGTCATCCCCTTCTGCCTTGGAGGTTGGGAAATGGAAATTTAGCTGGCTTTGTGTATCTTCAAGGTATCTTTGATAATGCTTTATTTTGTTTTCCAGCTTGAACTGTTTCATCACCTGTCTTGTCTTTTTTTTCACGAGCAGGAGTAAGAGGATGGGCCTGACTTTTAAGCCCCTGGGAAACACAGTGTTTATTATCCTTAGGGGCTACACTAAGCATGAGACCCGCTCCCATCCCAATAGAAGAGCCAGAATGGAGACAGACGCCTCCCCCAGTCACAGCTACCTCTGGGACCTTCAGACTACGGCGAGGCAGTCGGTTCACGTGGAGAAAGGAGTGCCTGGCTGTTATGGAAAGGTACGTGGTGGCTCCTTGAGGGGGTTGGAGATGGGAGTTCTAAAGCCAAGGCAAGGGTTCTCCTCCCTGCTCTGGTGAACCCCAGCGTTGTTTTCATGGATGTGCTGTAGCCTCGTGCAAGCCTGTAAGAATTTGGTTTCTGATGATGGAGTAGGAGGAGCTGTTTTGCCTCTTGTGTTGTTTAAAAAGTTGTAACACTGCTCTGGACAGTATCTCTTTATTTTTGTATCTGCCAGGGCGTCATGTCCTCAGCTCAGTCTGAGCGTGTTGGTGTTCAGCTCTTCCTTTGCTTTTATAGAAACTTTTCCACTTCTCCTGATCCAGGCTCTCCTGGGGGGTCCTGCAAGCTCTTTACATTCTGCATTTCTCCTTTCCCACTTTCCTGCCTTGTCCTGCTGATGCCTCGTGGTGTTTTAAAGTGGGTACTGGCATTTCAGCAGCGCTGTAATTGTTTGGGATGCAGAACTTTGCCTAACGAGCAGTAGATTCCTGGTCCAAAAAGGCTCTTAGAACCCTTTTACAGGAGCTGGGAGCAGCACAGAGCAAAGTGGATCTTTCAAATCCATATGCAGAGTGGCAGGTGATCATTAGAGCTCCCAGCTCTCCTCTCTGAGCCTGGGCAGGCTTTGCCTTTCCCTCTGCTTACAGGAATGTCTCTTTTGTGGATAATGTTGTACAAGAGAAAAGGGCTGGAGAACTTGGATGTAGTTTAGGGATGAATACTTATTTCTGTCTGGGCCTAAATGGCTGGGAGGAGTTTTCTCTCCTCCAAGAGAGTGAGGAACCTCCTTTCCAGGGAAGGACTGGATGGCTGTGTGTTCTACACTCCTGCCTGGTCTGCAGCTCCAGTGAGACCTCGGCCAGCAGATTTGTAGGATGTGCTTTTACCATTTCTTTAATGCTTCCCTTTCCTCTTGCTTGCACAGGGATCTTGGGAGCTGATTAGGAGCCGGAGAGCATCTTTTGCCTGAGCTAAGACTGAAATCCTGAGCTCCCTCAGGAACACAAGCTGGACACACTTCTGTGTCTTTGTAGGACTGGAACCAGTAACTTAAGTGTTTGTTTCTCTATTCAGGCCTGGCGCTGCGTTGATATTTTTGGCTTTGCCTGGATGTTTCCCCAAAGGAAATAATGTAAATGTTTGAAATCTGTTCCGCTTTGTTAGACCCAACTAATGCAAAGTCCTGTGATCTGATAGTGCTGGGGCCTGTGCTTTTCTAGTGTCCCCCTCCACAGAGGCAGAACAAGGGGCAGGACAGGATCTTTAGCACTTTGAAATGCTCGTCTGACTGCCCTGATTGTGTGTGCAGAAGGACAGAACCACCACAGCTCTGTGTGCCTTCAGGGCAGCACCATCTCCTCATCAACCCTCTGTGTGTGAAAAGCTTATTTGGAGTAGAATTAGAGCTCTTTGGGCATTGCTGGTTTTCTTCTCGGTTTCTGTCTGGCCCAAAGTGCAATAACTGCTGTTATTTGCTGTTTGAACCCTGATGGTGCCTCGGACTCCTTTGCTGGGGAAACTGCTGATAGTGAGCTGAGCAAGCCACCCTTTCCTCATCCACCTCTCTCCTCAAGCCAGTCTCTGCTGAGACACTCTAGAAGTTAAAAAACCTGTGGTGTTTTGGTACATCTGTTAGAAAGGTCTGAGATTTGAAAGAATCAAGTTGGTGTTGACACTGGAAATCATCCAGTTGTGAATGCAGATACATAATCACTCAATCTGATTTTTCATTAAATTCTTCTTCTTTGTTGTTCTTGGTTTTGTTCTCTGTAAGGTCTTTGCTGCCGGGATTTTCCCTTATTCTGCTGCTGCCACATTGCTTTAATCCTGGCTTTTAATATGAATTTACCAAGCCCTTGGCTAGGTCACTGTGGGTGCTGGGTTCCACAGCCTTTTGTGGGGTACTGGGAAGCGAAGCTGAGGAGTTTTACTCGAGGCAAGAACACAGTAAAAGTGTTGTGTGACAATAAAACTACACCATAAAGCAGGCTGGGAATATGGTTGTTTAACTGTTGTGCTTTAATAGGCCTAGTTGAGCTGTAAGGATGAGCTGTTTTATGTGACAGGTTTTGAAAGAGTGGGAGAAAAACGCTCCTCTGGGAGCCCTTGGAAAAAAGTCACTAATTTCACTTACAGGTCACTGGAGTTTTCCAGGCTTGTCCATGATATGGCTCATAGCAGCAGCACAGTGAAGGTAACCAGACCCCTCTGGCCCGAGCAGATCAGGTTCCCCTGGTGCCACAGGGTCAGGAATAAGCATTTGGCCACTAAAATGGTGTTTGGCATTGCCTGTGGGCTGGTGCCATTTGTCTGGTAATTTGCATTTTCCTCTGCAGGATTAAGTTTTGACTCTGAGTGGAGGCATCTCAGTTTAATGGACTGTTTTCCCTAATGAAATGCAACTTTCAGAGCACTGTGTTTGTGTGTCCTGCAGCTTCTGGCTCTGATGTTGGTGCACACAACGATTTAGGCTCCTGGTTTTGAGCTGCTGCTCTGGGAACCTCAGGAAAGCGCTCATTCATTTGGGCTGGTACCTGTCCAGGGAGGAGAACAGAGATCCAGGAGACAATTCCATCCCACTAATGTGTGCAGAGGAGTGCACCTTCCTCTCTGGCTGCCTCCTGCAGGTAGAACTGACTTTGGTGGTTTAGTTTAATGCCTGAAGATAAGAGGGTGGAATCCAGTCCTTAGTGGAACCTCTGCAAAACTCCTCCTTCCCTCTGAAATGTTGCTGTGATGCTGTATAAGCATTTTTTTGGGTGAGGATGCTCCATCACTGAATTGTGCCCCCTGGTTTTATCTTGGATTCAGTTGGTAAAAATTGAAGTTGCTGAAAGTCCATGTGTCAAACCAGCTGAGAGCACTTCAAGGGAAGAATCTGAATGTGATTGCAAAAATCAGAGGGATTTGCTGCTTAGGAGCAGGCTCTCCAATTGGAAATGCACAGCACCAGTCAGGGTTTGGTCCATGAACTGAATGAGAAGGGTGAGGGTTGAAGGGGTAGTTTCTCTCTTTTTAAAAGATTTAAATCAACAAAAATTTCCAGTTCAATTAATTATTTTGTTGGTCCCAACCTGATGGAATGAAGGTTAGAGTTAGGGCCATATCCTTAAATGTCTGATGTACCTAAGGGTCTGAGTACAGGGTATGTGTATTAAAGGAGCTAATTGGTTTATACTGGATTTCCAGGATGCTGCTTGTGGTTTCTGTAATTCAATTCTCCAGCCTTTACTGCTTTTTTGGAATCCTCCCAGGGTAGTTTATTAATCCCTTAGTCTTAGATTTTTTGGACAATAGATTCGGGTCTCTTTATCCCTTTATTTTTTATTTTTTTGTGGAGATCTCCCTGCATATTTATGCTCTGAAGGTTAAGAGGAGCAGTAGTTCCAGAAAGTAAAGTTCTATATTTAACTGCAGACTAGGTGTGGTTCAGACAACTGCAGTGCTACTGATGCCAACCTTGACCTGTTCTCTTCTGGAGCCTCCTGCTCATGGAATATGCTGAGTTTTGAGTGTGTGTCGGTGTTGTTGTGTGGCTTTGCCCTCCTTTGGGAGCAGAGCTGAGACTGCAAGAGTCCTTTCTGTGCAAACCCGAGGTTAAACTTGAAAGCCTCTCTCTGCTTCACTTTCGTGTTCTTTTTTTGTTACGTCTTGTCCCACAGATAATGTTGGGTTTGTTTTTTTTTTCTTTCCTCTGCTTTGCTTCTTCTTTTCAACCCCTCTCATTAGAAGTATGAAATTGAAAATTCCCTTAGGGCTTTCTCTTTTTTTAATGAAGCTGTGTTGTCTTGTCAGTCTATTTCTTTTATTATTATTTTTTTTTCAGTGATTTATGCTTCTCCTCTAATCATATGTTGATGTAAAGGTTTATCTTCTTTTTCAGGCAAAAAAATAACGAAGATTGGCAGCAGAATCAGTGACTTTATACCTGTTTTGAGGCACTTTTCATGAGTGCCATTAAAGACTGAGGGGGAGAGTTGAGTGTTGTTTTTTAAGTATATGCTTTATCCAAAGATTAAATTAAAATAACTGTAAATTCTGCCCTAAACAAAAATGAATAATTCATCAGGTGAACGCATTTCAGTTTGTCTAGGGAGCAGAGGCTTTGCTTTCTGGTTGAGGGTTATTTGGCTTGATTTTATGGCTCTGAGTTTTTATTTTAACACTTGTCTGTGCTTCTGAAGCTCCTTTCGTAAAGGTGTATTTATTTAAATTAAATAAGACTGAGATCATCCCCATCATCCCCATTTCATCGGTGGCAAAACAGAGTCAGGTATTTCACTTGGCTTTATTCAGAAGAGAAATGGGTTTAGATTTCCCGAGATAGGGGGGTACAGTTTCGTGCTATAGCTGAGCTGAATTAACAGTTTGTCACCAGCTCATCCTTGGGTGTTACCCTGCCTCGCCACCCTTCTCAATTCCTCCTCCTCAGTTTCCCCGCTCCTGCCGCCCTGCGCTGGGCCAGAGATGTTCCTTGTCTGATGGAAATAGCAGCCAGTTCAGCCTGGCTCCGGAAAAATAAATCCTTTTTATTTCCCCCTGCGTTTTCCTGAATTGCTTCAGCTTGCTGTGCTCTGAGGCTGTGCCAGGGCTGTCCTGGGGCAAAGGACAGGAATGCCCAGATGGGAGCACCAAGAAGCAGAAGTTTAACAAAAAGATGATGATTTTCCGTGGAGTTTTTTGGTCCGGTTGGTTTTGTCCTGATTTTGTTTGGTTTGAGTTGGGTGAGTTCCTGGTTTCTTTACAGGCGTGGTTGTACTGACAGGTGTGGTGGCATCATGGAAGAGGGACCCTTTTGCAAGGAGCAGGAATGCATTAGGTCCATGAGGATCAGAGGGATGGAGCACCTCTCCTTGAGGAAAGGCTGAGAGAATTGCGGGTGTTCCCCTGGAGAAGGATCCAGGGAAACCTCAGAGCCCCTTCCAGAGCCTAAAGGGGCTCCAGGAGAGCTGGAGCGGGACTTGGGACAAGGGATGGAGGGACAGGACACAGGGAATGGCTTCCCACTGCCAGAGGGCAGGGCTAGATGGGATGCTGGGAGGGAATTGTTCCCTGTGAGGATGGGGAGGCCCTGGCACAGGGTGCCCAGAGAAGCTGTGGCTGCCCCTGGATCCCTGGAAGTGTCCAAGGCCAGGTTGGATGGGGTTTGGAGCAGCCTGGGATGGTGAATGTGTCGGAATTGTAGCAAACTGATCTTTAAGGTCCCTTCCAACTCAAACCATTCCACAATTCCATGACTACTGTGCCATCACTGCCAAACTCTGATTTGACTCAGTTTTGGTTTTGTTCCCCCTTCGAAGTGGACCCAAGCTGAGGAAGGTCACCTCCATGCCCAGACCGGTCACTGCTGCGTTCCCATCATGGTGCTGGGAGGTTCAGCCTTGGTTCCCCTCCTGGAAGAGGCTCATCCCACCCTGATCCCGAGGCGGTGCCCTGAGCATGGTCCTGGCCCCGAGTGAGATGAGGCCTGACGTGCCTTATTAGAAATCCTTCCGACTGTGAAAGCGCTTTTACTGCAGCTCTCCCGAGCACCGGGGCTTCCACGGCTTCCCTGGGGAAAACGAGAGCTCTATTAGCTCCTGAAATTCAGTTAGGAAATTTTCTTAGTTAATTTCATCCCATTACTCTTAGTTACGTCTTCCAGCAGAACCTTAATACCGGCCCCACAGGGGATCTAAGTTTCCTGTGCAAGGCTTTGGAGGAGATTTAAGTTTGGGATTCATTGCGTTTCTCCCTTTCCAAGCTGACAGCAGAGCAGGAAGTAATGTCCTTTGGCCTCTTCCATTAGGCTGCTGCGTTGTTAGAAACAGAACAGCAGCTTCTCATCAATATAACGATGGCCACGGGTTGGCTCGGGAATGCTGCTCGTCTTCCCTGGGTTTGCTGGGAGGTGAGGAGGGCTGGGAATTATCTCTGCTGTCCCTGTGACCCTCAAGTGTCCTTGAACCTTTTGGCGACTCACTGTTCTCAGCTGTAAAATATCCACTACCAGCCTGGGAGATGAGTCAAGCCAAGGGAAAAGTGCCAAAAGCCTCTAATTCTTGGGTTACCAAGGAATATTGGCATTAGGAAAAACTTCCTGACTTCAGGAATGGCTCAGCACTAAGCACATTATCTACAGGAGCTACAGAACATTTCTCAGGAGCAAATTAGCTGAAATCTGTCAGGATGGTTCTGAGATACTTGATCTTAATGCAGAGAGAAACATCAGGTGATTTCTTTATATTTTTTCCAGCTCTTTCAGTCCTGTCATAAGGTGTTTGTTAGTCAGCAACTTCCAGGGGGAGGTTCAACTTCATTAAGTCCTTTGAGACGCAGGGAGCGGGGTTTTTTTAGGATCTTTGCTGTTTGTGCTCCTGAAACGCTCCGAGATCTGAGCAAAGGCGCTTTGCAAAGGCACCCAGCAAAGTTCACTTTACCATTCAGACACAGGCAAGATCATCTGGTTGTGTGAAGGTTCAGGTGGTTTGGCTCAGGGTCATTGCTCTGTGTCTTCATAAAATGCAAGAGCAGCCATTTTCTGCTTGGCACACAGGATCTGCCTTATTTTGCATTAGATCAAGCTCTGTTCCTTCTCAGACATGCATAATATACAAGCTTCCTATTCTAATCAGCTGTAAGCAAATCCCAGTTGTTTGGCAGATTGCAGGCAGTAAAATAGAATGCAAGGATGTCTTTCCAAAGCCTCGCCAGACTCTGGTTTCTTCAAGGATCCAGCACCTCATGAGTTATTTTGCTTTCTAGAGAGCTCAGGTGCCTTTTGTATCCTTGTGTTCTCTCTCTTTTTTAAAAAATAATGAAAAAGATGATCTGTGGGAGGGGCAGCTTCTTGCAGCAGACTTCAGATAAAATTCTTGTATCTGCCAAGGTCAGAATAACTGAAATCAACGTTTAGAAAAAGCAACTTTGTCAGTCTGATCTGTAACAGCTCTGGCTGGTGCAGGAAACCCGCATTTTAGGAATGGGGGTTGTTCTCTAGTCCAGATACTCTGCTGCATTTCTCCAGCCCCAGCTGAGATTCTCAGTGTTCTGTCCCCCTGCTCATGAAGGTGAAAAGCAGGATCTCATCCCGGGTGACGATGGTGAGGGTGTTTATCATTCTTTCTACCTGTCCTCCCCATCCTGTGCGTGGTTCCCACAGGGCCAGCAGCCGTGTGGCTGTGGACAAAAGCTCTTATCTCCTATCCTGTATTTTTAATCCTGCTATTGCAGCTCTGGGCATTCTTATTATTCACATAAATATGTAATTCCTTCTAAATCCTGCTAAGGTCTTCAGGGTACTTCCGGAGAACTAATTATACCTAGTTTCATTTTATATGCTAAAATGTGTTTAAAAAGTCAAAGGTCCCTTTGGCGTGAGCATCATGAGAAAGAATAAGGCAGAACATTGCATTTATCCAGGATCATTCTCCATATCTGCTACTATCAATGTGCTGCTCGTTTATCTCCTCTCTGAACTTAACAGTCACTCCCTTATCTCTTCTCAGACACCAAGGCTTCTCTTGCCTCTAATGATATTAATTGTCACTCTTCTCTGGACCTTTTCTATTCTTACATTCAATTTTTAGTGACCTGGGGCAGGTGAGTGGGGACCCAAGCAGAGCTGATTTCCATATTTCCAGGGTGAATATTGCCTTACACAAGCAGCTGAATCTAAGTCTTGTTGTTCTCTGACCTCCAGCCTAACATCTGGGTTTTTTTGCTGACCACTTTTGTGTATTGATTGAGAGTATCTCTTCTTGGAATAGTCTTTCCTGAAGAATTACAACTGATTTAGACCCGATTGTGTACGTGAGGAGTTGGAATTTGTTCTTTTTCATGTGCAGTGCTTTGCTTAATGCAGAGATAACAAATGAAGTTCAACCCGTGGGAGTGTTAACTGCTGTGAATTTCAAAAATATCAGCTTTATTTGTATCCAGTATAAATAAATCACCTTGCAGAACTCTATTTAATGTAACTGTTAGTGCCAGTCATTTTAGGGCACAACTTGGGTGAGTCAAGGGCTTGTGCTGAGTTCATGCACAGAACCTCTTTACAATCATGTTGAGACCTCTAGGTGCTGCCTGCTGTAAGGACAGTGTGAAAATACAGGCCTGGTGCTGTGATTTCTCTCTCTTCAAGCTGTCTTGACTTGCCTCGGTCCCTCGTGGTGGTGTTCTTCCTGTGACTGTCCTGTTTAAAGGACACAGAAGGAATTAGGAGCAAAAAGCTGTTTTAATCAGCTAAATTGTTATTTTCTCAGTTACTTTAACATGGATTCAGGAGGCAGGGAAAGCCATGACAAACTTGTCACCCAAACTGCGTGAAGTGGCCCCTGGCACGTTCAGGCTGCATTTTATGCATTTTTGGGCTGTCCAGAACAGATCCAAGCTGAGGGAAGAGTTACCCCTCACAGCAGGATTCACCCAGCCTGTGTGTGATGGAACAAACCCACTGAAGGGAATTACAGAATTAACTTCCTGAGTGATCTGGAAAGCGTTCAGGAGGAATTCAGAACCAGGCTGGCACGTCTTCACCTCTGGCTTTGCTGCAGCCAGGGCTTTGCTGCTCCTGGCCCAAGGAGGATCCGGGAGCACCATCCAGCCCAGAGCGCAGCTGGATTTTCCCATTCCTGCTTTCCAGAGCTGTGCAGAGCATTCCTGCTGACTCTCACTGCAGCTCAGCTCTGAACAGAGTCCAACCCTACCTCAGCCAGAGGAAATTCTCTGCCATCGAGTAACAGATGTGAGGTCTTTGCACAAGTCATAAACAGAGTCATTACGAGGAGGAGTGAGGGAGGAAAATTCCGAAATCAGACTCTTAAGTTGTTGCATCATGTATTTATGGGCTCTTGGTCAGACTGTGGAGCACTTTAAACAGCCTAAAAGAATGGTCTATCAGAGAACCATATGGGCTTTAGCCACAGAAGTCACTACCACATCCTAGATTATTTTTTAATTCTTTCTTGGGTTTTTTTTTGGATAGCACAGCTGACCTTTCTTATTTGTTTGTTTTTCCTTTGGAACGCATGTAAGTTTTAATTTCTTTTGAATACTTTGCTGTGTGTGAGGAGCTCTGTCAACAGCATAAAAGATGTGATAAAGCTTTTATAATGCTTTTCTCTCTGGATTGGGAATAGCAGCATCCTCAGCTATGTCAGACTTGGCCTTTCTGGTGCTTTTGTTGCATCGTAGCTTTTGGTCACAGCGACTTCACAAGACCTGATCTTCCAGCTGATGATCTTTTTGTGCCTGTGAAGTTGTTGTTCCCAAAGTGGGTGACCTTGGATGCTGCACCGTTATATTTCTTCTTAGTTCTTGCCCTTAGGATTCTCTATTACTTTTTATGGTGCTTCAGTTCACTGTATTGACGTGGCTTCTGACTTTGGCCTCAGCAGATCCATCACCATGTGCAGACTTTCTGTCAGGATCATTAATTGGTTTTGTTTTTAAGATGCTCCAGAGATGATACTTGAGGACCCTCCCTGATTGTTGTCTTCCATGCCATTAGTTGAATTTTTCAGCCCCTTCTTAGTTGTGTGTTTCCTTTCTACCCTATCTCATAGTTGTACTAATCTTTGTCTTTTCCAAAATCATTGATAATTTCCCGTTTGTCACTTTATCAAATGCTTTACTAAAGTCCAAAAATGATAAGAATAATTAGTTTTTCTGGTAAACAATTCCTCAGTTGTTTTTGGAGCATTATTACCAGCACTGTTGAAGTCATGCCTCCTAAAAGGATTGTCCTCAGGAAACTCGGCTGATCTGAGCGAGGGTGACAGTGACATTTCAGAGGAAGCACAATGCAAAACCCATGGCTCATCCTTACTCATGGAGTAAGGAGCTGTGGATTGATTTAATCTGGTTTCTTGGGCTTTGTATCTTTTAACCTTGCTCTTCTTCCTGTAAATTCTTGTAATGATATTAAAGAGTAAGATTAAAAAAGACAGTTTCAGAATACTTTTAAAGGAGTTGATAATTTGGGTATAGAAAGTGATCTTGAAATACGAAACGTGATGGGTGTTGGTAAATGAAATAATCTTTTGAGTCTTTGCAGCTTATTATTTCCAAGATAACTGTTCACAATCCTGTAGGCAAAAAAAAATATTGTAAAAAGTTCGATAATAAACTCAGCTATTTCCTCTCCCTATGGGTGGTGAATGGTCACTGAACAATCTTCAGCAAATAAAGAAAAAGATGTTGCTGCTGCCAGGCTTGAGAAATATTCTTTAGGGATCCCAAAGCTTCATGATGGTTTAAAACTTCCCTTAAATCTCCTTCTTTGCTTTCTTGTCTACGAAGAACCTCCTGAAGTTGGTCTTGGCATGGTAGTAGTTTAATCCACTGGCACTGCTGGCCTGGATTCATTCATTATTTCTCATTTCCCTTTGCCTCTGTCCATCTGTTGTGTTGTATTTAGGTTGCAAGGTGCAGAATAGATTGATATTAAAAAATTAAATAAATTTTCTGCCAGCTGCTGTACAGCACTTGATGGGAGATAACAGTTCTGGCCCAGATGTTGGAGGTACCAGGCGTTACGAAAAATACATTTATTGAACCCAAAGTCAGATTTCATCTTGACTTTAGGTGCTGGGTATCCTGCAGGAATTGGCCTTGTCTGTGGAATCCTGTAGGATCCTTTCATTTAGCTGAAGCAGTTTTTATTTTCTGAAAATGCAGCAGCAGTGGGGGCTCTGCTGAGCTGAACCGAGTCTGGTCCGAGACTGGAAACCGAAAACAAAAACTTGTGGATTTTTGAGGGAAAATGCTGTTGGTGATGTTGGGAGCTGTCAGTTTATACTGAGATTAATCCCAAATCTTGTGACTGGTATTGTTCCTCTCCCAGAGGCTTGGGACAAAGGGAGGATCCAACATTCCCAGCCAGAAGGACTAAAACTTTACTGGGGCTAAAGTGAGGACAACCTGAGGGACTTGGTGCTCACACTGACCTTATCTACACACATCCAGGGCTGAACTTCCCACTAGAGCTCAGTTTTGAGGCAGGGATGGGCTGTTGTAGGAATACCCAACCAGATGAGCTGAAAACGGAGCTCTGGCTCTGCTGAGTGGAATATTTCCTTCCAGAGAGCAGAGAAAGATGTTCTGCGTTGAGTAATGTAAAATCCAAGTTTTGCTATTTATTTATGTTGCCATATAAAGCCTTGGAATCCTCTGTTGTCTCGTGAGTGGTGTCTTTAATACCCTCAGTGTTGGTTAGAGTTTGTCTGGTTGGAACTGTGGGTCACCAACAGCAGGACCGCCCTTCCCAGTGGGTGGGCCAGGGCTGATTCCTGCTGGCCCCCCCTTGGAGATGTTTCACCCATGGGCTGACCCTGCCTTGGCTTCGCTTGTGAGGGCCAGATAATCCAAAATACAACTGAAATAACTCCTGCCCTGTACCACATTACAAAATGAGGATGAGATGTTTGTTTCGCAGTTGTTTGCAGAAACGTTTTGTTTATCACTCGCGAAGTCCAGCGGATTTAATGCACATAAATATCCCTGCAGCGTGGAGGTCTCAATTTAAATATTTCAAGTAAATAAAAGAGAACAAGAGATCCTATTATTCATGCTTAGATGCCTTGTTAGGAAGAGCTTTGAAGGTGCTGTTTGCTCTCACCAACCGCTCATTGAAATATCGCAGAACAATTCTCACTTTATCATGTCTTGATGTGTTGGTTACTTGCTGGCTTCCAAAAAAGTCCACTTCTATTTTATGAACAGTTTAGTGAACTCTGTTCCCTTTGGGAGTCTGATGGTGCCAGTAAGTTGAAGGATAAGTTTAAGGATATTCAGAATTTCAGTTTCCAGTGTCTTCAAGGTGCCTTAAGCAGGAGGTACCCGTGTGTTTCAAATTGCTGCCAACTCCAAATCTTGCCATTCAGAAAAGGCCTGTTGTGTAATTTCAAAACTGCTCTTATCACCAAATCCAATTAAGAGGAAGAGTAAATCACCACCTCGGATGTCTTAACTATTCTTTTTTTAATTGTTAATTATCTCAACAGTAGGGTGCTAGAGATTAGGAGGCACAGATTATCTTTTGCAAGTACGAGGCTTTCAGAGCTATTATCAATTAATTCTGTTTCTAAACAAATTTTAGGATAATATTAATAGCTTGATAGGATTGTGGTCCTGGAGACCGCTGTCAAAATCCTGAGAAAGTGATGTTTAAAGAATGAAAACCTCATTGTTCTATTAGCTTTGAAGGTCATCCAGCTTTACTCACTCCAGTGCAAGGTGTATTTTTGGCATCTTAATCTACGTGGCAGAGATTCCTGCTAAGAAACATCAGTAAAACGACTCTCTCGGAGTTTAGACAGCGATTTGTAAAACCAGAATTGAGAGTCAGCTCTATTGTGTGAGGGTTTTTAATGTGTACTGACATGGCTCTGCAATTTAGGTACACAAACACATCCTGAGGTGTGAAATAATTGCAGTTTCTCTGTGTCTGGTGCTCCGAGTGATCTAGTGCTGGTGAGATCTCTTCTCCAGATTTGCACTTGGAATGAAAGGAAGTCCAAGAATGAAACATTTCTGAGAGTCAGAGGCTTAAAAACTGTGCTGTCCCTGGACAGAGTGTGGCAGTACCCTGGGCCTGAAAGCTCAAGTAGGGAATGAGAGAGATTTTTTTTTAAAATGAGGATTTTTGCGGTTTGTTTCCAAAGGTGATTTAAAGTTACAGTAGATTCTGCATTAGCTAAACCCCCAGTTTTTTATGTTGGGACTGGATATTTCAGCAGGTCGGACAGAAGATCTGGGTTTAATTCCAGAATTGCTGTGAGACCTCTTGTCAGTGCTGTAGAAGAGGTCAAGATACAGTCCTGCAGTGGTATCTCCATTCCTGTAAATCCATGGACCTGTGGAATCCATGGATTTACATGGTGGTGTGGGGAAAACAGCAGGAGCTGTTGCCATTGTGTTTATCAGTGATTTTTCTGGGTTAGGGATTTTTTCTTAGATTTGTTTTGCTGCTTAGAAGGTCTGGTTGAGCTGATGCTCAATTGAAGTTCATCTCCTGGCATCCAGAGAGCTGCACTTCCCATCCTTGCCTGGTTATGTTTTGCAGTCCTGGGGGAAGGAGTTCTCAGCTCCATCAGAGTTTTATCAGTGGAGGGGATATCTTTGAGCTTTAATTTTGCTGTCAAAAATAAAAATGACTTTATGTTGTGGGTTTAGTTGACGCCCATGTCGTTACTAGAGAATCTGTAGAAATATCAATAGATAAAACTGGTGGTGTCATCTGCTGACCTCGCTGAGAATGGCATTAGTGATATTCTTGGCCAGTATTTACTGGGAAATAAACCAGTCATTACACTTTCTGATGAGATTATGCTCTGAATGTCGCTGCTCTGACAGTCTGTCTCATGCCACGCTGAGATCAGATCTCAAGCACAGATGACAGACTAACTTCAGAAATATTTCCATTGATTTGACAGCCTGAATAATAGTTCTGCTAAAAGCCACAAAGACTGGGACAGTGACCTCTGGCTGCTGGGTGATACTGGGGTGATAAATGTACTAATGAGAGATAAATAGGTAACTGCATTTGAGTGTTTTCTGTACCTTGTCAGTGGAAAGCAGAGGAACTCTTGGGAGGGAAACCAGATAGGGAGCTGAAATTACAGGCATCTTATCAGAGCCAAAGGAGCAGCTTTCACCTCGTGTATTTTGAGACACCAGAGGGTTTGGCAGGGAGCTCCGTCCCTGGGGACAGCACAAGCTTCTGTTCATCCACAGGGATGGGAGCTGGGCAGTTCTGCTTTTCCATCCATCCCTGGGCTGGTGGCCGAGCCCGTGGCTCTGGCTTTGCTTTCAGCATCCCTTGGAGAGGATGTTTGGGAGCTGCTGTGGAAGGAGCTGGGCCCAGCTGCCTTTTCAGCCGTGTCCTCCCGCCTCCCTTGGCTGCACAACCGCTGCTCTTGGCACGTGTGGGGAGCTGGACCAGGGAGGCAGCCGGGCACAAAACATTCCTGCAAAAAAGGGAATGAAGGAGAGGATGGGATCGTTCCCTTTGGTCTGTGATTAAATTGTGTTAAGTTGGACTGCAGCCTGAGTTTTGGGGAAGATGAATCTCCCATTCCTGGAAGTGTCCAAGGCCAGGCTGGATGGGGGTTGGAGCAGCCTGGGATAGTGGAAGGTGTCCCTGCTCATGGCAGGGGTAGAATGAGATGATCCTCAAGGTCTTTACACCCCAAACCATTGTGTGACTCTGTGGTCTCCAGCAGAGGAGTGAGAGCCCCAGCAAGAGGATGTTTCACTCGCAGGTGAAGCTCCCACAGGGATGGAGGTGGGAACCCAGGGATGCAAACACAAACAGAAGTGAGGGAGTGAGCTTGCAGCACGTCTGCTGTTCTTCAGTGAATGTCCATCTGTGTGTTCTTGCCTCCCATTAATTGCAAGGTCAATTATCCCTCCTCCGGTGGGGGTGATCTGTGTCCCCACACCTGAGTGACCTCACCTGAGAGTGATTCTGCTGCAGCTGCACCATGAATTGTTACCCTGCAGCACATTTGAGCCTCTCCACTTTGAACCCCTGCCACATTTGGAAGTTTTAACCATTAGGTCAGCTGTAAACTAAGAATTTCCTCAGCTTGGGGTTTTTTGATCAGTTTTGGGGGGGCTTTATCTCTTTGCTTTTCCAGCCCTCTGGTAAAGCACCGACCCTGCCTGTCCTTCCGCCGCTCCGTGGTTGTCGTTTCAGACACTTCCCTGGCAGCTGCAAAGCTGATAGGAAGCAACCAGACTTCCACTGTGGATTATCAGGAACACTACTGAGGCATTGCTTAATGCATCTGATATCTCAGCCTTGAGAACAGAAGGAAAAAAAAAAAAGGATTGGCAGCTATTGCAGGAATTCAGAGAGGGGCACCTTGGTAAAGAGTCGGGGGGAGGCTTCTCCTTCCATTGCAGAGCCCTGGGCTGAGATGGATTCCCTCTCCATCATTGTCCTGAGCACATTATCCCTGAAAGAAAGAGGGTTTCTCTGAATCTGCAATTTTTCTAGGCTTCAGTGTTATTGAAATGAAACAGCTTCAAGGATATCTACATTCTTTACCATCATATGGATTCTCATCTCATGTAAATTATTTGGCCACTTTTCATTTTAATCCTCCACTGTCATTTTCTACAAAAGAGATCATTTGGTTTCTTCATGGAAGGTATTCAGCTGACAGCTGCCCTTTGTCTAGAAAGCAGTGTGCCTTTGCAGGAGTTACTTGTGCTTGCTCCTTTGCTTTTTTTATTTCCTTTTAAGTTCATGTTGCTTCATATTTTTCATCTGTAGTTTAAGGAACTTTTCAGACTGTGAACAGGCTGAGGTTTGTGGCTGTGAAGGGAATTTCAGTCATCCTGCATTCTTTCCCTGTGTACCTGGCTGATAAGAAACAGAACTAGAGGCAGAATAATTAATTTACTGCAAGAAGAGCTGTAGTCCAAAAAAACCAGTGTTTTCACAACTTCTACATGAGCAAACAAAATGGTCAGTGATGAAGTCTTGAATTTTTTTTTCCCATGGCTTCCCTATCTAGAATACTCAATTATTCTCACCTACTTCCCAGAAATCACAGATTCATATAATCCTAAAATCATTAGGGATGAAAAAGACCTTTAAGATCATCAAGTCCAACCATCAACCAGCGTCATGTTCACCACTAAACCTTGTCCTCAAGTGCCACGTGGTGGGAGGTTTTAAATGTTGGGCTTTGTGTCAGGGTATGGCACCCGCAAGACCTCGGTGGGATGGGGATGAAATGTGGTGTGTTCATAGAGGGTACAGGGAATCGGGAGGCTGAGGGGGAAAAGCAGCAATTAGGGTTGGATATTTTGGATTACCTGGAGCTGTGAGACCTTTTCCTTTCAGGATATAAGCTCTTGATGAAGCAGCTTGCACTCCTTCAAACACTAAAAGCACAACATGGTCATCCAGAGGAATAGCATGGCCTCAGTAATGGCCTTAAGCTGAAGGGGGGTAGATTTAAGTTGGATTTTGGGGAGAAATTCTTCCCTGTGAGGGTGGTGATGCCCTGGCACAGGTTTCCCAGAGAAACTGTGGCTGCCCCTGGATCCCTGGAAGTGTCTGAGGCCAGGTTGGAGCACCCTGGGATAGTGGAAGGTGTCCCTGCCCATGGCAGGATGTTGGAACTGAAGGAGCTTTAAGGTCCCTTCCAACCCAACCCATCCTGGGATTCAGGAGAAGATTCTTCACGAGGAGAAGATTCAGTTTTGGGGAGCACGAGTTGAGGGCTGGCTGAGTTTATAGGGAGGTCGAATGTGTGGGGGAAGGAAAAGTCACATCATGAATGAGGATGAGGAATAATCCAGCAGGGGGAAGGAGAGGCAGGTTCTAAAATCACTGTCACCTGCAGAAACAGAGTTCTACTCCACCAGCTCCCCTTCCAGCTGGTACCCACTTGGCTTTGTGATTCCCACAAAAATGTCACCTTGACCAAGACAGCTGCCTGACGACTCAGTGAGATTTTTGATGCTTTTTCATAAATAAGAGATTTAGGATGAGCAGAATTTCAGATTTCCAAGTGAAAATTGCTTTTCTTGTAGAAATTTTTAGACATTTTACATTGAAAGATCAGAAATTCATGTTTGAATTTAAAGAAAATGTTTCAGAATTATGAAAAATATGTCAGCCAAATGAATTGTTTATAACTTAGTTGTAAACTGTTTAGAGATAAGAATTACTGGTTCGGCACTTTCTGAATCACAGAAATTACTGGAATACACAAAACTTCCTCATTTGCTAGAAGAGGAGTCTCATTCATTGTCCAGTTCTGGAAGTTTGCTCCATCACAGGGAGATTTCCTGAGAATTGTAATCATGAGCTGAAGTTTTGTAGTTGGTAGAAAATATTTTTGCTGTTTGTTTGTGCCAGCAAAAGCCTGGCTGTGGCTCGGGGAAGGAACAGTGTTGAGTTAGGTGGCTCTCTTGTGTTGTCTTTGTTGCATTAATTGGTGTCTCAGTTTCTTGCATCAACAAGAATGGGCAGTTCAAGGACACCCTGACTGATAATTTTATGTATTTTGTAATTTCTACCATAAATGTTCATTTTTGTACATGTGCTGATGACCTGGATTGCTGGTTAGGACTGCAGGGCAGGCAGTATGTTTATGTAAATAACAGAACAGCATTTTTCAGCTGTGATCTCTTGATGTTCCTTTATCTCACGGTGCTTAAAGGGGAAATAGTTCTTGGCTCTGGGCAGAGGGCAGTGCTCTGTAGGTGGGAGAGCTGAAATATTGTCATGGGGCTGTTGAACTGGGATCCTGAGCTTCTGCTTCCATCACTGACTACTGGAAAAAACGTTTTCTGCTCTGTTTTCCAAGCTCTCCGTTGCCCAAAATGCACCTTTGTACAGAACATGACCCCTTTGAACAGAAATTTGCAAGCTGAGATAGACACACACATCCCTTCAAAGGCTGGAATCACAGCAAGGGGGATAGAGATGGAAGAGGGGAGAATACACTTAAAGAAATACCTTGTCCAGAGGACATGATGTTCATTCTGAATTCTCATAAAGCTGAGCAAAGACACCAGTCCTGTGTCAGGGAACCCCTCCTTTATTACACAGTCCCCTTAATTCCAGCAGTTAGTTCCCTCTAATAGTGGAAGTGTTGGCTGACAAACTCCCAGCTTTTCCAACACTTTAACGAAAGTTTAAGGCAGAGGCTGCCCTTCATTTAGAGAAGATTGAGCTGTTCCTGTGGTTCCATTTGCTCTCTAAGCCAGCAGATCACCTGGAAGTACATGGATGGTGCAACTCTCGGAGCTGTTGTGTGATTTCTCTTACTCACTGAGTAGCAACTTTGAAATAGGACCCTGTTTGTGGGCATAGCTGTGACTGTAAATGACTCTCTGAACAGTGGGTTGAAGTAGTGGCACCTAAAATTCAACCTGGGTGTTCAAAGTTTGGCCAGAAACAGTTCCTGTACGGAACAGAATCCAGATTTCCATAGGAAGTGACTGGGGAAAATCCACTGGATGAGAAATACAAGCATGGAAAATAATAATTGCCTCAATATGCGTGAATCTCCTTCTACCAAATGATCTACAGTTAAGGAAATATCTGATTTTCAAATCCAGAGCAGCTGTCCAACAGCCAGATCTGCTGCTGATCAAAGTTGATAAAAGAAATCCTAGGATTATATATGATGGATAATCTACAGAAAAAACAGTGGTAGTCCCTGCTTGTGGTGTGATTATCAGAGTCCATTGAAGTAAACAGGACGTTTTGTTGGTTTTAATGCAGATCTGATAAGCTCTGTGGAATGTAAATCAGTTCATTAAAATTTGCAAAGCGGTTCCATGAAGTAAAAGAGGAAACAGTTTTAACTTTTATAGGATGTTTACTGCATATAAAGTACAATAAAATCACAATTATTCTAGAAAAAATACTGTTAGAAATGTGCTGTACTCAATGTGTCGTTCTGAGGAAGATTGAAAAATTCTAAATTGTGGTTTTAAAAAACCAGTGTGACTCTAGAAATCGTCCTGTGTAATTTCATAACATCTCTGCAGTATTCATGGGGTTTTGCATAATATAGATATTAAAAGTATATATGAATGTGTATATATTAGCAAATACTTATGGACAGGGATCAAAATAGATGTTAAACAGGTCCTTCTACTTAAGCTGGGGGTGTGTCAGGGGAAGAACAAGAAATAAACGATAATAAACGAAGTCAAAGGCCTGTGGTGTCTCGGACATGATGCTTCACTTGACAGTCTTAACTCTGATATCCATGGAATTGCCTACATTTTTGGGTGTCCTAGTACAGTATTCAGAATGCTGAGATAATATTCATTTATCTGAGGGATTTGGGAAGTTTCCTTCATTCCATGTGGACCTAAGTGCAGGCTGGTGTTACTTTATCCATAAAATTCACTGTGTCTCTGGTACCTCCGGAAGAGTGATGCGTAAATCAGCAGCTGACACCTTTTAGTGGAGCTGCTTTGGAGCCTTCATGCTCTGATTTCTTAAAAACTTTGGGTTTTTTCCCCTTTTGCAGTTACTTCAATGAGAATCAATATCCTGACGAGGCAAAGAGAGAAGAAATTGCCAACGCCTGTAATGCAGTTATACAAAAACCAGGTGAGGAGCTGCTGGTGATGCCATGATGATTTTTTGCTTTTTCTTTTATACCCCTTTTATATACTCTTTTACATAGCTTTTATGTATTCTTAGTGCTTTTAGCCTACATAGTTATAATTGTTTAAGTTTGATCACTCCCCTCACACCCAATATCCCGTTAAGCCAAGAGCCCAAACACCCTGGAACCCCCAGACCCCGAGGGCCTCTCCAGAACACATTCTGTAAACAAAGCCAGGCCCAGCCAGGGGAAGGTTCCTCGCTGAGGGGTCTCGCTGGAGTCCCTCCCTGGGCAATCTTTGATAGATGTGCTAATTAGCAAGGCCTATAATTGCACACACATCACATCGTGGGGGGCCATTTCTCCGGGGGGCATTTCGGGGTGCATTTCGATGTGCATTTCGGTGCCCCTGAGGATCCTTCAATAAACACTGAGGTAAAACCCTTTTTCCCTCTTAACTGTGTTTAGCTCTCTTAATTCCAAGACCAGGAAAAGGTGTCACTGGGGGGGTCCTTCTGAAAAACAAAGAGGTTTCAGCAGCTTGGGTTCTCAGACTGATGTTTGCAGGACAATCACAGAATCATTTAGGTTGGAAAAGGCGTCCAAGGTCATTACCCTTTGACTGATAAAGCAGCTTTGTGAATGAGGAAGCAGAATACTGTTTTTCAGTATTTTACAGTTTCCAGACAGTTATTTCATATTAGAACCTGAGTGTTAATGGAGGACTTTAGGTCAACAAGTTGTGTTTTCCCTGTTTCTGGCAAAGTTATACTTGGGAGAGGAGCATGAATATTCAGTGTAGTGTTAGTGGATGCACCTGCCTTTGCTTGGTTTTGCTAACCAAACATTTACATAGATTTCAGAAGTTGTGTTTTGGTTATTTTTAGATTTCATACAACCAGAATAAAAATTAATGAGAAGGCAGCTAAGGCGTGAGTCATGCACATGGAATCACAGAATTATTTAGGACGGAAAAGCCTCTGGGATCACAGAGTCCAGTCACTCCCCCAGCACTGCCAAGGCCACCACTGATCCATGTCCCCAAGTGACACATCCACATGGCTTTTAAATCCCTCCAGGGATGGGGATTCCACCGTTGCCCTGGGCAGCTGTGCCAGGGCTGGACAGCCCTTTCCATGAAGGAATGGTTCCCAATATCCATCCTGAACCTCTCCTGGCACAGCTTGAGGCCATTTCCTCTCATCCTGTCCCGTGTTCTCTGGGAAAAGAGATGGATCCTCACCTCATTTCAGGGAGTTGTGGAGAGCTGGGACTGTCACAGGATAGCACAGGATCAGGCCAGTTTAGAATGGAAGTAACCTCTGGAGATCATCTGGTGAGGCAAGACCAGCTTAGATAAGATTGTTCAGGGCTTTACCTCATTTTCTGTATCTCCAAAATGGGAGGTTTTCCCACCTCCAGGCCCCTGTTCCACGATGCTGAGCACTCTCATGGCAAAGTACTGTTTCCCTAATGCCTGCTGAAAATTTCCTGAGAAAATCTATCAGGTAGAGGACTGGAGAGCTGAGGATTTGATTCCTGGCTGTGCTACTGGTTTGTGGAGCAACTTGGAACAAAGTGCTGCAAGGCCGTGTCAAGGAGCAGTAAAATATTGTCAGTGGTGCTGATGCAAAGAATTAGGCAGCAGCCAAGCTATCAATTTCCAGAGTTTTCTTTCTTTCACTTGTCTCATCTCTCCTAACTTATTTAGGTGTGCAGATTGCAGCAATTACATGGGTGTTTTGTATGCTGAATAAATAAACTTTGAGAAGGAGTCAGAAGCAAGGGGGGGCTCATCCCTGTGTAGCCTGCAGAGGTCTGAGGATGCAGATATGGGGAATATTTTATATAGGGCCAAGGGCAACTGAAGAGGTTTCCAGGATGTCCTTGCAATACCGAATCCCTCCAGTCTTCCCTCTTTTTACTGATGACCAGAAAAAGACATCGTTTTCTATAGCTGCCTTCTGGTTTTTGGGAATTTTTTTGCTGGTTTAAGTGTAAAAATCCAGTGATCTGGTTTCCAGCATCTACCCCCGTTCTCCCAAAAGATCCCAAGTGTCCTGGCACAGCTGGGAGGGTGTGATGGGTGCTGGGGCCTGAGAGAAAGGAAAGCAGCTTGCAGGGGATGCCACAAAACCTCTTCACTCATTTTCCTGCTGAAGAAAATCATTGAACTGTACCCTAATGATGCAAAGTAAGAGAAGGAGCCCCAGGGATGGGGTTCGTGGCAGGGCTGTGGCTGGAATTCCAGGTTTTGGAATCTCAGTTTTGTGCTTGAACTGGAAAAGCACAGCTCCTCATTCTCCCATGGCTCTGGATTGAGTTGGTAGAAGCTGCAAAGAAATTCCTGTAATCCAGATTTTTAAAAAACAGAAGAGAGGAGATATTTGGCAGTTAGTGCCACAGCACCTGGACACCAGACTTTGATCCCCATAAAATTCACTTTTCTCAGTTATAATGACTTCCCAGTGCTGTGTGTGTTTCAGGGGTTTATCCCATAGAATCCCAGAAATGTTTGGGAGAGCAGGGACCTCAAAACTCATCTAGTTCCAATCCCAGGACAAGGACAGGGACACCTTCCACTATCCCAGGTTGCTCCAGGCCTCATCCAGTCTGGCCTTGGACACTCCCAGGGATGTGGCAGCCACAGCTTGTCTGGAACCCAGTGAGTAACAACACTGTGCTATTGTTTTTCCCTCTGTTGCTTTCCTAGGAAAAAAGTTATCGGATTTGGAGCGAGTTACCTCCCTCAAAGTGTACAACTGGTTTGCCAACAGGAGGAAGGAGATCAAGAGAAGAGCCAATATCGGTAATGTATCACAGAGCCTGCCTGCAAGGCTTGGGGTTTGCTCAGGAGAGGTGGCAATTACGTAAGAATAAATTAGTGAAAACACCAGAGGTGCTGACAGCCTCGGGAGAAATGTGGAGGAATTATGAAAATGAGTCTCTTGCTGTTCCAGATTTTTGGTAAAATACGTGTGATTTGTAGGATTCTGTCATCGGTGCAGGAGAAGTGATGCAGTTACAAAGTTTTACTGGAAGATCAGCTTTAAAAAGCAGAATGAGAATTTTGTTGGTGGAAAGACAGTTGTATTTCCTTCCTTTGAGTATCCAAACTCAAATCTGAAATGAAACCTCAAAACTGTGAATAAGGGAGATGGAGATGTTGGCAGGTTCACACACTTAGCGTGGTGTTTATCCTGGTTATACCTCTGCCCCTTACAGCTTTCCAAGGATTTGCCCAGGGACAAGTGGTTGGAAAAAAGCCATATTTTTTGCTGATGATCAGGATAAAACAAAAATCACTTCAGTGTTAACCCTGTGGGTTCTTAGCTGGATTGTAAGGAAATCAAAAGTAGCTCTGAACTTGTAAGAAGGAGACCCTCTAATGTGGATAAGACTTTCTAAGGAGAATAAACTCACCTCAGTGGCCAAGATTCAACAAACATTCAACAAGATTCCTGCCATTCATAAAAAATTTGATGCCCTTACTTAGATGTTATACAAAGTTACTTTTGCAACACATAGGTGAACAGACATCCTTATCTGCTCATTTCCAGTATTTTTAATTATTTCAAATGTTCCACTATTTTGCCTTATTTCTGAATTTAAAAACCTCCTCTTTTTACATCATTTAACACATTACTGAAGTTTAACTAAATTTATTTTTCTACAAGTAAAAATTGCTTCTCAGAGGGGTCAGGGGAATAAAGCAAACTCAGTCCAAGGTGGGTGGAGTTTAGTGTTTGGGGAGGAGGTTTGGAAAGAGATTAAAAAGAACCAAAGGGAGCTTTAAATATGTGGACCCTACTGGAAGATGGATTTGTGTGTTTCCAAATCCCTGAAGTGCTTTCAGAAATTTCTCCATCTATTTTCAGACACTTCCCACCCCTTCCAGTCCTGCAAGTCCCAAACTACGGGGGAAGATTGACAGGGAATGCCTTTGCCACTGCAGTACCTTAGAAATTACACTGATTTCTATTAGGACTGGCTGGAAAACAGGGATTTTTACTCACAGACAAGTCTGGTAGTTGGCAGGGAAGGGTTTCAGGCAAACCACTGTTTGTACCTGTGCTGCCTTCCCGAAAAATGAAGAGTGAAGAGGAAGGGGCTAAGAACGAACCCTGTTCCTCGTTACTCTAACTTCCTGAAAAAGGGAGAAAGAAACCTAGTTACTTTAACTACTCCAATGCATCAGATAAATGAGGGATCCATTTGCTTTTTTCGAAGAAGCAGCAATCCTGGAGAGCCATGGAATAGATGTACAGAGTCCGGGGGGTCATTCCAACAGCGACGACGTGGATGGCAACGACTACTCGGAGCAGGTGAGCACTGGAGCCTCATGGCCCAAAAAGGGGAGAACTCAAACATGTAAAAAGGCCCTTTAGCCTTGTGAAAATCCTGTTTTGTTTGGCTTTTGTGTCATTGTGATGGAGAAAGGGTGAGCATCCAGTCATCCACCTGGATTTGTTGCCTTCCAACAGGACACTTGGCAAGTACGCAACGGGGAGGAGGAGGGACGATGTTCCGAGGGAGGCAGAGAAGCAGAGAAGGTAGAAGAAGACAGGAGGATCTGCTCCAAACAAGCAAGTTACACCCTTCACACCACACATCATGTCTGAGACACGGCAGGAGAGCCTCACCTCAGCCAGGGCCCCTCCACACCCACGCTCTCCTGCCCTGGCACTCTGAGTTACCCTCCCTCAGGAAGGGATGGACAGGTCTTTCACAGTCCTGTGTCAGGCACCAACAATTATCCCTGAAAAGCTGGGCACTTCTTGCACCTCTGATTTCTTTCTGCGAGAAAGGGCCTGTTCTAGCCAGGGCCACACCTGCTGTGAGCTGCTGACCCGGCCCCAGACATGAGCAGGAGGGAGCCCTGCCCAGGACACTTCAGAATTCCTTGTGCCAGCCTTTCCCAGCAAGATTCTGAGCACCCTCCTGGAAGGTCCTGAGCTCCCTCTGTCTGTTCTGTGGGAGAACCTTTCAGGAAGTTCTCAGGATCATCCCTCAGACACTGACAGACAAAGGGTGAAGGGTGGGGGGAAAGGATTTGATTACCTGAACTCTGACCTTTATTTGGCCTATTCCATATTGTTCTGCAGCAATGTGCCACTGTTGGATTGTTTACATATTATGTGTCTTTTTTTTCGTCGTTGTTGTTTTTGCATTTTAATTCTTGCCTGTTCTCTCTTTTTCTTGGTTATTTTTAACCCTTGACAGCAACTTCTTTTTTAAATTCTCTAGCAAAAGAATACCCCTTCCCGCACTCTGAGCCCTCACCTACCCTAAAGTTGGTGACCCTTCCTTCACACACCTTCCTGACAGGTATTGCATCCCCTTCCCAATTTTCCCAGTGTTGGCCAAACCCCCCAGGGCTGTGTGTGCTTGGCACCAGTGACTCGACCAGTTCATTCACCTGGTTTTGAGAGGAGATGTTTCTGTGCTACCCCAGCAGCTGGGCTGGATCACTTTCCCCTGCCTCTTTTGGGAGAAGCAGGGAGTTCTCCCTCTCCAAAGGCTGCTGGTGGAGTGGAATAGCAGCTGAGTGCCCTGGAATGAGTCCCTGGCACACTTGGCTCTGGCCCAGTACAGCAGATCCGTGGCAGAGGCATCCCCAGCTGCTCTGCTCCTGATGGGTATTGGGACCCTTTTTATAGGTCAGCACCAGCAGATTTGGTGGGACCAACTTTTGTGGCTCTCAGTGATGAGAAGCTGCTCCGTGGCTGCCATAAAATACTTAGAAACCACTGCCAAGCCCCAAAAATTCCCTGTCAGACAGATGCAGGACCAGAATACTGAGGTGGAGCGTGATGTAGACTCCCAAACTGTGTTTTTCTTCTGTGCATTAACCAGCATACTTTGAAAAGAGAAATAAATTGGTTATTAAAATTTAAAGATCTTTGTTTAGAGGCCTTAGAAATGACATTTCTCAGTAATCTGGCTGGCCTCCTCTACGAGGTGTAATTAGTCATTAGCAGCAAAGCAGATTAAATGGCAAGTTCTCCTGATGACCATTTAACATCCCTTAGCTGTTAAACCCAGAAATTCTGTTTTCCGCAGCAGCACTTAAACTCTAATAAACTTCAAATCACAAAGTTCATCTAAATACTAACAAAGTGCCTAAACCCCCAGATTTTAGGGCTCTGTGTTTGTACTGTGGTAAAGATTTCTGAGAGGCCCTAAAAATGTTTAAATATCAAAGTATTTACCAGACCTTTGTTATAAATGAATGAATCCTTTTAAATAACCTCAGGATTTTACCAAAACCTGGCTTTTTTTTTGCCCTCCTCAACATTTGCCACCCATCATCTTAATTTAAAAACGCCCTATGCACGTTTCAGATTTTAAATCACACAAGTTCATCACTTAAAGGCTGTTGGGAGACTGATAAATGTTTATCATTTCCTTTCTGTAAATAATAATAATTTTAAAAACCTGCAAGATCACAGGGGGACAACTATTAGTGCCCTGTTTTAAAGAGGGGAAAACACCATGATTTTTCCTGAGTTCCATATTTCATTTATGGTGGTTCCAGTCCACTACAGTCACTGATTTTTGTAGCATTCCAAGAGTTTGCCAGCATCTTTTTCCCTGTACCTGTGTGAATTCAGTGTCTTCACAGGACACTGGCTTGGACCAAGGGTTAGGCTCAGTTTGTATTCTGGTTCTGGTCAGTAGTAGCAGTTACAGAAAAAGTACTTCTCTAATACATATAGAATTACTTCATTCTAGTGGCTTCCAGCTTCTGAAGTCAGTGGTTTTGAGAGGCTTCCTGAGTTTCCATAATTTCTAGCAGACTAATTTTCCCTGGATTTGTCAATCCCTGCCTTTTAAAGCCATTTTTGCTTTTGTCTGATGTAAAAATCAGTGAATCTTGAACTGAACCGTGCTAAGTGAAGCTGTGCTTCCACTGCTGCCGTGGAACGCATTGTCATTCCAGCGAGTGCCTTGGCTTATTAGATCATAAAAAACCATGGACAGTTGTCCTCTTATTTTCCAATTATTTGTAATAAACATTTATCATATCAACCATCAGCCATTTCATTCCCAAACTGGAGGACTTGACTCTGTTTAGCTTCTCCTTGTGAGGAAGCCTCTTCCCTTGGGATGTTGTTTTCTCTGCCTTTTTGACTTCTGTTGTGGCATTCAATAGAATCAGAGAACCACAGAATGGTTTGGGTTGGAAGGGACCTTGAAGTTCATCTCGTTCCACCCCCTGCCCTGGCCAGGGATGCCCATGGGATGACCTAAAAAGGGTGACCAGAACTGTATTTCCCAACTACAAGCATGGACCTGTGCCGTGCCCAGTGATTCCTGTCTTAATTTGCTTTCCTGACTTAACCTCGTGTATCGCTTCTATCTTTATAATTCAATATTTTCCTCCAGAGCTGAGTCCCCCACTCCCTGCCTTGCCTACCTTTGTCTGCACAGTGAGGGCAACCAGTCCTAAACCCACGCTGTGAACCCACTCTGTCCCCCCACAATCACTCGGCGCATTTGTTTTCTCCGCTGTGGTTTTGGACTCGTGGAGTAACCCTGCTTCTCTCTGCTCCTTCCCACATGATTCCAGGATGACAGCACTAGCCATAGTGACCACCAAGACCCCATTTCCTTAGCCGTGGAGATGGCAGCAGTCAACCACACCATCCTGGCGCTGGCCCGGCAAGGAGCCAACGAGATCAAGACAGAGGCTCTCGACGACGACTGATGCCAAGAAAGGGGAGGGTCAAAGCAAGAAGTAACTTAGTTTTAGACGTAGCACCTTAGCAGACTTTCCTCGGTCCTTAATATGTGTTCTTACAGTATAACTTTGCAGTTTCTTGTACGTCAGTTAGCTGTTAGGGTCTTGTTCTGTGAAGATGGCATGGTGCCCTCAGCCTTTGCATATACTCTCTCAGTATTAATTCCCAATAAATAATCAATCAACCAACCAACCTCCCTCTCCCGGCCCCCAGTGGCTAGAAAGATAAAAACAAAAAAACAAAAAAATCTTGCTGCTCTGTCTTAGCATTCAAAGTGCTTCCAGGTATTTTAGACAGCCCTCAATTACAAGTCTTAGGCTACACTTAAAATCTTGGATAACCTTAGAGATCGTGTTGAAACCGATAGTCCGTACGCTTTCCCTTCCCTGAGACTGAAAGGATGCAAGCTGAGGTAGTGGCACAGGGTCGATGGACACCAGATCGGGAGTATCAACAGAGAGTAAAAAGAACACTTAGAAACCCCACTCCAGCATGGGAATAAATGATTTCCAGCTGCAATAAGCCGTGCCTCACTGGTCATACAGTGACTCCGTTTACTTTCGGGTGCTGTGCTGAGAATGTCCATTGGAAACACATTCCCACATTTCGGTTGATGCTCACATATTCAACACAGACATCCTCTACTCTCACAAGCTGTGTGGCTTAGTGGAGAAGTGCTGCCTTCTGCCTCTGGGACCATGGTTGAAGCCCAGCCTGGGATCAAATGAAAAATGAGCTGAATGTCTAATGGACAACAGTCCACTTCTCAGAACCACTGCTCGTTCTTGGCGAGGCTGGCAGTGCCTGCTCAGAAGAGGTCTAGACTCTTACCCATCTGTCATTAACGATTTCACCTTTAATTCCTCCTCTCTCACCTTTTCTGTCCCCACCCTACTCCCCTCTCCACTTTGCCACTTTTGAAAGCAATGTTTTCCAGGAAGGTTGTTAAGGTCCTGAAATGGTGAGTGGATTTTTACACGTCTGTGTAAGTAATGCCTACGTCCTGACTAGCCTGAAAGGTTACTGGAGAATTCGACATCTGACCTTTGCTAGATAACCATCAGAGCATAAATATTCTCCTAAATGTGAACTTTTTTTGTTGGTTTAAAGGCAGGAGGATCTCTTACCTGAGAAATGGGGTGTGAATGTTTTGTGTTCTCTTTACTCTGTCTTTGTTAAGGTGTGAGAAAGCTCTACTGCTACGAGCAATTTAATTAATAATTGGAAGCCATACTGATAATGGATGTGGTAATATTTGTAAAGCAAACCTACTCTAAGTAGCAGGAACTAATGGAATTGTTTTCCTTGATCATATGTAGCACTTTTGTTACTTTTTTCTTAAAGATATTTATATTTGATAAGTCTTTTTTTTATCATTTGAGAATTCCAAATACCAAACAGCAAACTTGCATTACAGAGTCACCCTGCGATCACCTTGTCATCTAGTATCTAAATGATGAACTGTGTGTGCATCTAAGAAAATTACATCTGCTAGCATTGTGTGGAAATGATCTCCTGGCATCCTGATAAAATGATATGTTGCTGCCGGTAAGAGGAAACATTTTGATGGAAACAGCACGGGAAGTGTTAGAGACGGGCAGGGCTGTGTTACATTAACAGAGAACAAATTAAAAACCTATGGAAATTTTTGTATAGAGGTACATATATAAAAGTTTGCATAGCTGTTCCTCCACATTCCGCTTTATCTTCCCAGTCGGTGTGGGAATAGCTTAAAGAGAGGAAAACAGCTCGGTCTGAAGGATGGGTTTCCCTTTGTTCCCCTCCATTTTCGAGGCGGAGCGAAGGGAAGTTGCTGTTACCTTGTTCTCATCCCTTCCTCCCTCTTAACTCTCAGAGAGCATCGTGACCCCTCCAGTGTGGTTCCTCAGCAGGTTTTGAGCCAGGCTGAGCCCTCCAGATCAGCTTCCCCTGTGTGCATCTGGAGCAGACTGCTCCCCCAAGTGCCAAGGAGATCCTGTGCTCTCAGAGGGCGCCACCTCTTTGTCCCTTTGAAGATCTATAGGCAGGGCTTGGCCTCGGCTTCCACTTATGGATTTCATTGGAAAATTTATATGCTTTCCTTAGATATAGATCACCGGAGCAGAATGAAGCCATGATTTTTTTCCCTGTTTTATTGCATTTCTCGAGCAGGCGAATTCATGGGTAGCATCAGGGCGGACTCGGGAAAGGCAGGACATGGATCAGCGACCTTTGCACCACTGCAGTTATTTTCTCACTGCCTGTATGAATGTTTTGGTACTAAGGAGTGAAAGGATGGGGAGAGCTTTTATTTCTATTTTTGCACAGCAGAATGATCGAGCAAACTCGAGCCTTAGTGGAATTTTACCTACTTATTCATTCCACAGTCACACACTGAGCTGACAAGCAACATCCACGATTTATAGTAAGGAGATTTTAATAATCGATGACCTCTTTACGTTGGGCTTGCCACCACCATTTGTTCTGGCTGTTTCATTTTAAAAAGAACAGACTCAAACTGTTGGACAGCTGCAATTTTAAAAGAAATATTGCTTACTATGGCATCTGTAAAAAAAAAAAGGCATTGTTTGAAGCTTTGCCTTTTTAAAGCAATAGGGAAGAATAAAAATAGTATTAGAACTTCTGTATCCTCATTATACGTTCATGTGGTACAGGATCCAAGTAACACCACTGAAATTGTGTATCTGTACCATCTAATGTAGAATAATCTGGTCTTAATTCTGTTTGTCACTGTCAGGAAGCTGCTGACATCCCACACCAGTATCTTCTCTGAAGGTTAAACAGGTAAAAATCCCATTGTGAGCGACTGGAGGTGGGCAGATCCTCCTGGGCTGTAGCTTCCTGGTAAATACCAGTTTTCTGCCTTCCCACATCATCATTTTATGAGGGAAAATATCAAATAGCTGGGGAATCAGCCCCTTGGTTCCGTGGGGTCCGTGTTTGGGGTGTGTCTGTTCTGGCTTCTCTTCGGGCATCGAGAGGTGCAAAGAACGAGTGGGACCTCAGAGGAACGAGTGGGACCTCAGCTGTCCCCAGGGTGCTCCTGGCAGGCTGTTCCCTTCATTTGGATGTTCAGAGTGAGCCATTTGCAGCTGGTCAATCCCTTTTTGGTTTGAGGTGAATTATCTGTGATGGGACAGGTGCTGGTGTGATGGTACCGAGACAAGCGAATGTGATCTGGAGTAAGTGAAAGAATTGGTGGAGGGAATGTCCTGGAATTCAGCCTTTCTTCTGGGGGGTTTTCCACGGTGTGGGAGTCGTCTTTATCTTTCTGTCTGTGGGTTTCCTTGGAAATGAAGCCTCGTTTTTGTGGCACTGCAGTGGAGTGGCAGTTTGTTGTAGCCGGCCTGGAGTCACTGCAGTTTGTTCTCTGTAGGTTCCCTTGAAGTGGCTCTGGTGGCAGATCCGAGCTACCCTTTTGTTCTGTGAACAGAGAAGAAGTTAATTTAAGAAGCTCCTCATCTGTGATGGTCACAGATTGCTTTTACCTTTGTAGAGTGAGTTCTGGCTGATATTTTGTCCCTCATAAAGTCCTTTTCCTTGAGTTGTTGTCTCTGACCGTCTTCTTAAAACAACAATTTCTACCTCCACTTCTTTTCTGGATTGTTTTGGTGTTGGGCTTTTTTTAGTTCCCCCACCTTTTTCCTGAAGTATGAGATCCCAAACGTTTGCAAAAGCCTTATGAGTTGATAAAAATCAGCAGATTTGTTTCCTGTTGATCTTCTGAATACTCTGCAGACACACGTGTGGTTATAGTGAAATCCTGTGCTGGGTGTGAGTCTGCAGTGCACCCTTGCAGCAGTTAAGGAATCTCATTGAGAGCCTTCAGGAGGCCATGGAAGGGGTTTAGTCCCCTCTGTCCATCATTTGTGGGACCATTGTGTGGGCAGGAGCAGGGAGATGGGAGGGCTGAGCACATGGCACGGGGTGGGACATTGCAGCAGCTGGGTTTGTCCAGGCTGGCTCTGGGGACATCCCAGATTTTGGGTTTTAACTGTCTTAATAAATTAGTTTTAACTTGGGGGTCCAGTGCAGGGTCAGGAGTTGGACTTTGATGATCCTTGTGGGTCCCTTCCGACTCAGGATATTTTGTGATTCCAGAGAAGACGGAGCCAGGCTTTTCTCAGAGGTGCACAGCAAAAACCTGAGGGGCAGAGGGCTAAAGTTGCATTAAGGAAAATCCCAGATGAGTATAAATAGAAGTATTTTCGTGCTCAGTGGTAGAACAGTGGCCCACAAAGGCAGTAAAATTCCCATCCTTGGGGATATTCAAAATTCAGCTGGACAGGGTTGGATTAGAGACCTCCAGAGGTCTCGTCTGACCTAAATTACTCTCTGATTCCGTGCACACCTGCTCAGGTTGAGGTGTTCCCTAGTTCTGATTTGTACATGTTGACTTGTTTGAAGAAATTGTCTTAATTTTGTTGAGGGTTTTTTCTGTTTTGCTGTTCATAAAAATTATCTTTCCTAGTCTACTAATAGAGAGGAGCTTTATTTGCAGGGTCTGGCTCCAGGCTCCAATCAAGCCATAAGTTAGAGATTTCATTAATTGTTTGCTCTGTTTACACAGTTCTTCAGGGATATTTGACTTATTCTGTTTGTTTCATTGCCTAACAACAGACTGGTAAGTTTTTCATGGTTTTGTAGCATTTGTGATTTGTAGATCAGTTTTTGCCTTCATTTCTGAAGATTTATCTTCGTCTTGCTGCTGTGAGTGCAGGTGAAAAATTCCACATAGCTGAACCTGTTTCAGGAAAAATTGGGGTTAACTCAAGCCCACTGGTGACTACTGTGATAAGCCAGAAATTTTGGGCCAGTAAATCACAAATTGGTGATTATTAGAAGCTGAAAGGGTTTGACTGGGAAAAAGTCTGATTGTGCTAACTTGGATCCTCCTTTCCTTAAGAGTTTGCTGTTGGCCACTTCTAGGAAAAACAGTGTGGTAGTTGAAATAGGTTTTATTTTTTTCTTATTGATAAACCCACTGAAATTGGTGTAAGAATTTTCCAAACTCGAAATTGCTGCTTTGATGCAGGATGTTGGTTCCCTGTGTGTGATCCTAACTGGAATCCACAACTGGAGTCACACTTTCCTTTGCGAATTACTGACATCAGTGTGAGACTCTGCCCGTAACCCTGAGCTGTGGGTGTTCGGTTGGAGATGATTTCCAACCCCTCCCCTGCTTTATCCCAACTAATTTTAATTATAGTTTTTAATAATGTTCCTCCTCCCACTGCAGCTCCGTCATGGTGCAGCCCCCACTTCCCCGTGCTCATCAGCTTCTTTCAAACTCATTGTGAAATTACCAGCACATTTTAGGGGGTTTTGTCAAAACTCTGCTCTTATTTTATCTGAGTTTTCCCATTCGAGTAGCTCTTGCACTCTTTGAAGTTATTTAATATTATTTTGATCAAAGTCTTAAGCTTGTAGGCAATAATCTTTGGTTTGGTGCAGCTTTTGGCATCTGGCAGGAGTCTTTGTTGGCAGGATTGGTCTTAAAATCGTGTTACGTGTCAGTGACTTTTATATACGTTCATTACCTGGATTTTGTGTTTGTAGCAGCAGTCAGGGGTTGGATCCTGATCCCAGCTACTTTAATGGAGTTTTGTGGAGTTTTCACTGTGATTCCTTGGAAGGGAGGGTTGATGGTCTGACCAAAAAAATACCTTGCAGTTCCCAAGAAGAGTGACAGGGAGATTTCAACCTAAAACGTTCCCCCTTGGGCTTTGGAGCAGCTGGGATATTTACTCAGGATATTGCATCAGTTTTTGGCCAAAAGGGATTTGGTACAGCCCTAAAACTTTCATTTCAGCCTCTCTTTCTGCTGTCAAATTTTTGGGGGTTAAACTGTGTGACTAAAGATGTTGCGCGTTCATGAAAACCAGAGGCATTCTAGAGATGGCAGCTAAAATCCAAATTTAAAATACACTGAAATTATCTTTTTTCCTTTGTGAGAAATGTGTTACAACTAGAAGAGCGTGGTTGGGTGTTTTGAGGGCTGTCAGTAAGGTGACAGCGATTTGATGTTGGTTTTTGTCCAACAAATGTAAATCAAATCAAAGCAATGGAAGTTTATCTCAGTGGCAGCAGTGAGGCAGAGGGAGAAAAATTCAAACTCTTCAGTAAAAAGAGTTTGTTGCTATCCTTGGCCTTAGGTTTTGTCACTTAAAAATAGCCTGGAATTGTTTGTTTTGTACTTTCTGTCAGAGAATCATGGAATGGGTTGAGTGGGAAGGGATTTTAAAGAACATCCAGTTCCAGCACCCTGCCATGGGCAGGGACGCCTTCCACTATCCCAGGTTGCTCCCAGCCCCATCCAGCCCGGCCTTGGACACTTCTAGGGATGGGGCAGCCACAACTGCCATGGAGCTAGAAGAGGATTTGCCATTTGAAACACAGGGGAAAATTCACAAAACCTTTTAAATGTCCCTTTTAATCAGGCTGATGGAGAAAAGGAACCAATGGGTTTGATGGCTGCAGCGTGGAGCTCTTTGCCATTCTTTCAAGAAGGTCTGGAGTGCTCCAGCCAACAGCTCAAGCAGGAGTGAACTGAAGCCACTGAGCTGGAGCGGGCTGGTGATGGGCCTTTGATGTTTCTGTATGTGCAGAGCATCTCTCCCTCAGCTGCCTTGGCAGAAGCCTCCCTTTGCCATTTATTCCCTCTCTGCTCAATGGCAGCGGGTGTGTTGTGCTGATCAAAACATCCAGCACACTTGTGCTCAATCCTTTCAGGCCTCAGCCAGGGTAATTGGGATGGGCAGGATAAATGCAGGGGAGTATGGCAGTCACAGCGATGGCAGCTCTTTTGAATGGCTGGGTGTCCCTGACGGGTAATTAGCGGCTTTAGAACGACGGGGATTGGCATGGCCGTGATTAAAAGGATTTCTGTCTTTTCTGTGATTGAAAACAGGAGATCTCCCGCCCCCTAATTCTCTTTAATACCAGTGTTATTAGTGACACTTGGAACACAGCTCCTCTGTAAACTTAAATAATGACCTCAATGAATGGTGACTTACAACAGCAGGGACTGAACCGAGTTCAGTTTTCTATGCAAAGCTGCTCCTCCTGATTTTCTGTTGCCCGCTCCACGTGCGTGTCACTCCCAGCGAGTTTGGGAGACAAAGAGGACATTTGGTTGTGTGACAGCCTGGGGACAGATTGCCCAGGGCCTGGTTTAGCTCTTCTGGCTCATTGTGGAGTTGTGGAGGATGAGCCGTGAGCTCCACTGGACTCATAAGGAGTTTTCACCTGCCTGCAGTGGAGGGAGCAGGGAATGTCCCTGGCTCTTGGGTGCCACTCCAAATTCCCATTCCCAGTGTGTGTCTGGAGGCCTTATCAGCACTTGTTGCCATGTTCTCCTCCAGCTCTCTGCTCTCTCAATTAACACCTTGTAGTGATAGGAGCTAAATCCCCTTTTTCCTTAAAAAATCTCAAAATATCCCCCTGCAGGAGACTTGGGTGGACACCATCCTTGCCATTCACCCAGGATATCTGGTGGCGACCCAAAATATCATCATTTTCCCCGTATCTTTTGCTAGATTCTCCAAAAGCATCTGCCATAGGGAGTTCTGTGCCTTTGAAATCTGTTTTTGTGAGTATCTGTTGCCTACTGAGCACTGCAGAGCCTGTGCTCCATTTTTGCCCTTAAGTTTCTTGACCAGATTTTTCCATAGTGCTGTTCTCCACTTATCAGGCAGGTTTCCGCATTTTTTTGACATGTAAAGATGCTTACAAGGACTCTGAGTCAAATTTAATGAAACTTAACAGGTTCCTAACTCGCTGAAGAATTTAGGGACTTCCTTAGGCTCTTATTTAAATCTTCCAGTTACTTTCCAGCTTCTTTGCACTGAAATCTTTGTGAATCCCAGTTCAGAGCAGACCTGTGGCCGTGGGTACTTCAGTTCTTCCAGCACAGTTCCCACCACTACACTCACAGTAGCAATGGGAACAACTTCTTTTTTAGCAAATGCATTTTTAGATACTCACTTGCTTGCTGTCACTGGCCTCAATTCAGCTTCCCGTCCTCCTCTCCCTTCTCCTTAACTAATTAAAGTCTTCCATGTTATGGCAAGATGGCATATGTAGCTTAAATAACCCACCTCTTTAATTAAGAGATTGGATTCAGCCTTCTGAGATATATTTGACATCATTTGAGATTTAAAAATACATTTTACTTACACAGTTTATCCGTCAGAGCGCTCACGGAGGGCAAAGAGATAATGAAAGTAAATTATTAATTAATATTTCTCACCCAGTATATTCCATTAAGAATTTTAAGCATTTATTCCATTCCTCAAAGCACATTTGACTTGGGATATAATTTTTTTTAAGTCTGCCTGCTGATGAAGTTGCTGCTCTCTCTGTTTGACAGGGCTGTAGGGACAGGATGGAAAATATCCTTCAGGAGCTAACCAGAGCCAGGAATTCCAAATATCAGCCCACTGACCAAGTTTTCCATTTCTTTTATGCATTATGAGCAGATCTTTTCAAGCCCAACATGCCACAGACTATCCCTGACACATCCAAGCTGTTCCTACCTTGAAAAAAAATGATAAAATTATGGAATGAAAACAGCAGCAGGAGCATCTCCACTTCAGGTGAATGGGATGGAATGAGATGAGTTTGGGTTTGGAATGGTGAGGGAATTCAGCATATTGCTGGGAAGGACCCTGGGGTATTGCACAAAATCTGGAACTGCTCCCTGAAAAGGAGAAACACTTTGGGATCTCTGGTGATGAGAGAATTGAAGTGATTTAGGAGCTGTTACTGGAACTCGAGCCGTGCTTTTGCTCAGTTTCTCACAGAGGTGGTTCAGAGAGTCCCGGAATGGTTTGAGTGGGAAGGGACAATAAATCCCATCCCATCCCACTCCCTGCCGTGGGCAGGGACGCCTTCCACCAGCCCAGGTTGCTCCAAACCTCATCCAGCCCGGCCTTGGACACTTCCAGGGATCCAGGGGCAGCCACAGCTTCTCTGGGAATTCTATCCCAGCCACGCCCTCACAGCCAACAATTCCTTCCCAATGTCCCACCTAACCCTGGCAGTGGGAAGCCATTCCCTGTGTCCTGTCCCTCTGTCCCTTACCCAGGGTCCCTCTCCAGCTCTCCTGGAGCCCCTTTAGGCACTGGAAGGTGCTGGAAGCTCTCCCTGCAGAGTTGCCTTTCAGTTTAACCAAACATTCCCACCTGAGCACACGGCTGCTCGTGGGCAGGAACAGTTCAATTCTAACACTTTAATTCACCACTTCCTTCCTTCAGAGCTCTTCATTTGCTCTTTCTTCCTTTAGAGCTTTTTAAGTCTCAGTCCTCTTTCTCCAGGTCCTTGGAGACAATAAATGCTGTTGCAATGAGGGAATGTTTATAAATCCATTGGATATATGTGATAAAATTTGTAAAGAGTGATGCAGAGTAGAGAGACGCTTTCAATTAGGGTTTGGTTTGGGGTTTTCTTTTAGTTTGTTTTTTTTTTATGAAGTAGATGGAATGGGGAGTTTGCATCAGGATTGTGGGAGGCCACCCGACATTCAGGGTCTCCTTGTAGGTGACAGACTGGTCCCTTCTGGCCTTAATTGTAAATCTGTGACTCCAAAGAGATAAAACGTGTCTTTTACCTTTAGAACTTGTTCAGAATATTGAATAATTTATAGAGATTTGAGTTCTGGAGGGGTTCTCTGCAGCAAGAACTTTCCATCAGAGAACACGTCGTGCCTTATGTCTCTAACCCCACTTCCAGTTCCATACAATAAAAACCTTCCACCATTACCCCAAAAATTCAGCATAGACAGAATTTGATCGGTCACAACCATTTCTTTGGGCTGCAGTGCCTCAGCAGCTGATTGTCACAAATACCATTGTCAGATGGCTTAAAAAACCCCACAGCCAGGACAAGCCCTCTGGCTGAACTGATGTCTCCTTGTTTCCTCCACGGAGCCTGTATTCCTTGAAGGGATTCCTGTGGAGAGTCTGAGCTGTTCCTCCTCAACTGCTCTGAGCCGTTTGCTTCCCTCTGAAGTTGATTCTTGTTACCGAATTTGTCACATTATTTCCCCAAATTTCAGTGCTTCTCATAGAAATAATTTCTTTTATCTTTCCTGCAAGCTCCTTCCCACCCTGATAATCCTATTTTACCTGGTTTGCCTGTTCTGAAGTGCTCTGACCCGAACCTGTTGTTCCTGCAGCCTCCAAGTAAGGGATTTATGTTGTTTCCACCCTGTAAAAAGCAATCCAGTGTAGGGCAGAAGCTTCCAAACTTTCTGCTCTGGGGCTTCCCAGCCCTCAGACCCTTCTCCCTTCCCTCCTTGCAGTTTGGATGATTAGAAAATCACAGAAATAGTAGTTTTTAAGCATGATTTTTTATTATTACTTGGACTGTCTGTTTTTTACTGGGAAGATTTGTTTACTGGGAGACATTCCCCTTTCCTTTGGCCTTTTAGATGGTGCTGTATCCATTACTTACTTGAAGTCTAAGAATATATAGAATAAATAAGAACAATTTTATCAACTTTGGCCTCTTAAAAAAAAGAGTCAGCTCATAAATTCAGCCAGTTTACAGCAGGTTCTTCACTTGCACCATCCTGTGTGAAATGAGGTGGTTGGACCATGGGAAAGGGACAAGGTGGAAGCGTTTTTTTCATGGAATCATGGAATGGTTTGGGTTGGAAGGGACCTTAAAGCTCATCCAGTTCCTCCCCCTGCCATGGGCAGGGACACCTTCCCCTATCCCAGATTTCTCCAAGCGCTGTCCAGCCTGGCCTTTTTTGCTCCAGTTTATTTTGCCTTTGTGTTGGAACCTTAATTGGAGCAGTGGATTTTCCTGGCTTGGGTGCCTGCTTTTAATGGCGGTGTTTGGGACAGGATGCCTGGATTTGCACAGCTTTCCCAAGAGTCTGCTGCTTCCCTTGGACACTTCATTTATCCAGGGCTGGGGATCACAGACTGCAGACAGAGCAGCTTTTTGGTTTTATTCATAAGTTGATTTAGGTTTGAAAATATTGAAGTCACTTTTCCAAATGAAAAATTACAGGAAAAGCAGAGTTTGGAATTTGAGATTCCCATCTTTCAGTGTTATCCACTGAATTTTCTCTTCTTTTTTTTTGGCTTCTGTGTGAATTTAGGTGTCATCCTGAGCCTTGTGCTGACCTGCAGCTGGTCACTGGTTTCTGGTTGCTGTGGGGTCAGAGCCATGTTTGGTCTTTCAGGTGGGGCAGATTTCCCATTCCATCACCCAATACAAACCCAAAAGCAAACCCCCTTTTTTTCCTTGCTTTTGGCTCCAGGAATGTCCTTCTGAATCTCATCCAAGCCTCCCTGACCTTGCTGCCAGAGTTCTGGATGGTTCTGGGCAGCACTTCTCCCGCCAGCGCCACTGGTTTAGGCTGGGAGAGCCCCGTGTCCCTTTGGAAGTCAGGTCCTGTAGGATGACGCGATGTCCTTGTGCCACCGAGGGACAGCCCTTGAAGATGATCCAGGAATACCAGATTTAAACTCGGTTTAGTTGCACAGCAGTTCTGCCGAAGGGTGACGAGTCAAAGTCAGTTGTGGCCATGGGGAGCACTATTTTCCTGACAAATTGCCTTGGCTGTCTTCCTCTTGGTCTTTATGATCTTCCCAAGGCTGCCGAGAGCCGGGGAAGCGTGAGATACGTGCAGTACTTCTTGCATTTTAGGTTTTTTTTCTTAGTGTCAATTTAAAAAGTGCCTAAGTGAGGAACAGGACTCCAGAGTGAGCTGGAGGAATAGGATTAGACCTCATTTCCCTCTTAAGAAAAGAGCCCTCCCTGCATCCCTCTGCACATCCCTCCAGACAAGTCCGAAGCCTGGCAGAATCTGGCTGGAAAAATCTCCCCGTTCTTTCCTCGTGCTGCCCCCTTGGTTCTCAGTCTTTTGGGGGGGATCTCATTTCTCAGCCAAACATTTGCAATCTCTGATTTGGGGTGGATGGCAAAGAGGGGGGAGGCTTGGCTAGAATTCAGTAGGAAACTGCCTCTTGGATTGCAGATACAAAGAGCTCTGTGTGATAAACTTCCACCTCTGGAAAACCAGGACTGGGTGGAAAAAGCCGATGTGCTTCTTTAATCCCCTCCTTTGGAATCCCAGAATGGTTTGGGTTGGAAAGAACCTTAAAAATCATCCAGTTCCACTCCCTGCCATGGGCAGGGACACCTCCCACTATGCCAGGTTGCTCCAAGCCCCGACCAACCCAGCCTGGAACATTTTCAGGGATGGGGCAGCCAAAACCTCTCTGGAATCCCAAAGGCAGTTTCTTCCTGTATTCTTACTTATTTCTAGGTTTATCATAGCGGCACCTGCTCAACATTTTGTCAAAATAATCCTAACTATTGGCCGGTGGTTATAATTTTGTAAAGGTGAGAATTTTATGTGGGTTTAAAGAAAAAAGGTATGAGTGAGAGTTCAAAAAATTGCATTAAAGGAGGATTTCTTCTGACCAGAGTGGAAGGAGGTAACAGAACACTGTGGAGGTGTTTTAGTGCCACTTAAGGGTTCAGCAAATGAAAGCAATCTGTGTGTAGATGTTTTATTTTTCATTAGCAACAAAATGTTTTGACATCCGAGGTGGGAAAGCCTTGGAAAGGACTGTTGGCAAGGAACGCTGTGAGGACATCTCTGCAGAGAGCAGAAACTCAGCCTCTGGGGAGTGGATGGGTGTTGATAGAAGCAGTGATCCTGTGGGAATGCATTGCTGGGGTCCTGACAGAAATGCACTGTTCGTGGAGCCCGTGGCACACACGAACCTTGGCCCTGCTCCGAGATGCCTTTTGGAAGTGATATTTTCCCTGAAAAGTGGCTGTCACCGGCAGTGCATGTTGGTGACAGCAGATGGACGCTGTAGTTGAGTGTTGCAAACCCCCAGTGAGGGGACGGTGGAACAGCGTCAGAGCCACACAAAAACAGAGCAAAACCCCAGCAAAGGCCGGGGCGGCTCCTCACGTCCAAATTCTGTGCGTCTCGACTTTGTCCCACCGTGACCTCGACTTGGGGGCGGGTGCCAGCCCTGCATCTCCTCTTTGGGCTGTGCTGGGATGGCTCCAGCTGCCTCCTGTCACTCCACTGTCACCAGATGTATCAGTGACAGCCAAGACGAGCCGCGTCCCATCCCTGCCCTGTCTGTTCCTCCATCGGCATCTCCCACCCAGCTGCTGGTTTGCCCCAGCTGGGCCCTGTGTCTCATCTGCTGTAGGTGTCCTGCCTACCTCAAGGGGTAACCATGGGATCCTGGAGTGGTGTGGTCACCCTCTGGTCTGTTTTCCATGAGCACTAGCGCACACACACACACACACACACACACTGGAATGTATATTCTCCTCCCCCCCCAGCCCCCAAATAACCTCTTGACCTGATCCTTGCTGTAGCCACCACCAACTCCTCTTGCAAATTGGATGCTGCTTTAAATGTGAAAACAAATGTTCAAGAAGCTATAAAACCTGAATGAAAGCTAAAGCTGAATTTATAAAGCCTTGTTGCATATGAGCCAAAAGTGCAAAAAGCTCTATATAATGAACTAACCTGCCACTCATATAAATATAAATATATATAAATATATTAAAATCAGACTGTTCTACAAAATTGTGTATTTGTATTTTTGTGTACGTACAATTTTCTGCTAAGCAGAAGGAGGATGTAGTATAGGATGATGTGAGAAGAGATTTTGTTTAATCATATTTCTTTGTTACTTATTTTTGTTAACATCCAGATGCCTGTCTTTGTCTTATGTGTATGACACTGTTCCAAAGGTGCAGTATCCCTCTCCCACCTGCGCGTCCGACCTCCTTCCTCCACCGGGATCGAGTCAGGTGATGCCCCTCATCATCTTCATCATCATCATCATCATCATCATCATCATCATCATCATCATCATCATCATCATCAAACCCTTCAGATCCACCCTGGTCTTGATCTTAAAGGCTGCTTGTTCAGCTGAAAGATGAGATGTTTCATTTCCTGGGCGCAGTTGTGCCGCTGCTCCTCCTCATGAAGCTGAATATTCATGTGCTGGTTGACTCCTCTGCACGTAGTTGTTCCCTAAACACTGTCCATGGTCTGCTGCTGCTCCTCAGCCTGACGTTTTGGGGGAAAAAAATGGATTGGATGGGTTGGGAGGGAGGATGAGCAGATCCTCGTGGTGGGAAGTTGCTTACGGAGAAGAAAGTGCCGGGGAAGTCCCAGGGGGTGAAGCTCAGTCACACCCCCACGGGGGGATGGAGGAAGCACCTCGTGTTCCCCATGCTGGCTGCCCTTGGGGAGCTTGGAGTCGGGGAGGAAGGCTGGGGAGGTGATGGGTTGTAACTCTCCCTGTGATCCCTCAGGAACGTCCACCCCAGCACCCCTGGTGGCTTTGGGGCGCTTTGGCCCATTGCTTTGGGAAAGTTGGAGCAGCCTTGAGAAGGGTCCATCTTATGCCAGATGCCCTTGCAGTGAAGGCACTGAGTGTTGAGAAGAACATTGCAAACTCTTCTCCCAATCACTGCCTTCATCGGCAAGGTGCTGATGGCTCCCTGCGAGGAGAAGAGGAGTAGTGTAGGAAACCTTAGAACCCTTGGTGTGCTTGGGAATCATTACTTATCCATCACAGAGAACTCTCCAGGGAAAGAAAGGGCCAAAGGAACCTGGATAGAACAGAATGTAGTGGAGTGACTGATATAAAAGTTTGGAGGTGATGGAAGTTCACCTTCAGTCCCACCACAGACCCTTGAGGAAACTGGTCCAACCTCCATCCGAAATTCAGGTGAGGGTCAATGTCCATCACACCTTCCCCTGGTGGCAGCTGCTGCAAAAACGAACCATCAGCCTCTCCCCTTGTGCCCCTTTTTTGTTCCTTTCTCATTTAATCCCTGTCTTTGTTAGAGCCGACCCGCGGCCCGGGGAGAGCGATACTGCACCTTTCCACGTAGGGCTCATATTTATAACTGTGTAATGACTGTAGCAAAAGTCCTTGTTTCTGTATGTGAATGGACAGAGAAACAAGTGCTCTATTGTATTGATTAAAATAGTTCAAATGAGTCCTGTATCATTGTATCTCCTATTCTGGATTAGTGCCTTTTGGACAGTAGACTGTTCTGTAATTAAAATGTAGTATAACTGCTTTTTTGTACAGTTTTGTTTTAATAAAACTTTTTTTTAATTTGTGTTTATTTTAGTATTGTACCTATTAGAAAATAAAAATGTATAACTCAACACCGACCCTTTTCTTCCATTGTCCTTTTTTTGCAGAGCTTGGGTGTGAGACCTAAAATTTGTCCTGAGATCAAGGTGAATGTAGAAGATACCGATTTGTTTGGGGAAAACTGAATTGTTCACTCCCTTTTTGTAAGGACGGTCTCTGGAAGGGACGGAGGTGGTGGACACGATGATGGTGGATTTGAAGCAGTGGAATCACTTGGAGTTTGAGCCATGGGCTGATTCCAGAGACCTTCTGGGGCTCTTTCCACTAAAGGGAGATACAGAGAGTTTTCCCTTCCTGGGGTTGTGTTTGTCACAGGTAAAGGTATTGGTGATACAAAGATGATGTGCCCTTGGGGATGGTGCCCTTCCCTCTGGAAACCTCCCCCACCAGGCTCCTGGAGCCTCAGGAAGGGCCCTTTGAGTCCCCTTCCAGCAGTAAAAGTCTCTTGCTCAAGTTGAAGGTCTGGAAGGAGCAGACTTTGGGACCACCTGGTGATAAAACCAAAAGGTGTTGAATTATTGAGTACAGGGGTAATTTTGAGGAGCCCAAGGCAGGAAGGGGCTGTGGCTGCCCTTTGGTCCTGGCCTGGTGGGGCTGAGCAGCTTGGGAGGGGTCTCAGAGAGGGTTTATGGGGTGGGTGGGGAAAAGCTTCCTCAGAATGGGAAGAAATTCCTGCAGGTGGTGTGGAAGGATGAGCCAGGTGGCAGAGAAGACACAAAGTCACAGGAATTGATTTATTCAGTGAAATGGTGTCCAGGTCCTGCCATCCTGGTTAAAATCGACATTTGCAGCTGTGGCTGGGGGCATTTTGGTCAGGATGGACACCCCAAAGCAAGGGGGAAGGCAACTCGGGAGGGCTGCAGCTGATGAATAATGGACTTCAGGGGTGGAAACACCTTTCAGACTGCTCCTTGTGCCTCTCAGACATCAGAGTGGGATAAAATTTATCTTAACCCTCCCCACCATCACCTGCCAGAGCTGCTGTGGTTGCAGGGGGAATTTCCTGGAGGCAGGAGGCTGAGGATCATGGAATCCCAGAATGGTTTGGGATGGAAGGGACCTCAAAACTCATCCTGTTCCACCCCTGCCATGGGCAGAGACACCTCCCACTATCCCAGGCTGCTCCAGGTTCCATCCAGCCTGGCCTTGGAGACTTCCAGGGATGGGGCAAACACTTCCAGGGGTGTCTGTAGCTATCCTGGGATGCTGGATGAAGCCCACTCCCTTCTTCACAGCTGAAAACCAGGAAAAGCTCCACTGGGAGATGTTTAAACAAAACAAGAGGAACAAACCCACGCTGGAGGCCTGTGCTTTGCAAAGAAGCTGCACTTCCAGCCCTTTGTGCCTGTTTTGGTGGGAAACCAGACTGATGAGGGGAAAACCAGTAACTTATCACAGGTTGGTGTCCAAAGGTGAGCAAAACCCCCTCAGAAATGTGCCCAGCTCGTGGGAGGGCAGCTCCTCTCTCCACTCAGGTGAAGCCCAGGGGCTGCTGCCTCCCATGGCAAAGTGTTTGAAGCCAAGCGAGGCCGATGGAAGCGGCATTAATTTGAAGGAAAACGGGGGAAAAGGTGCTCTTTGTTAGTTTTGGGGTTTTTTAAAAATTATTTTCCTGCTCTTTTTGATCGGAGCCTTTTCAAGCCAGCTTTGGCTGGAGAACAGAACGTGGCAGCGCGGGGAAGGTGCCGCAGCCACCTTCCGGGAAGAGCGAGGTTTGAACAAAGTGACGCCGCTTCAAACGGCTCCTGTGTTTCAGCCAAAGAGGGTTTTTTTTTCTTTCAGAAGGTAAAACATAAAAGGGAAGTGGCTTTAAAGAAAAAAAAGCTGTTTTCTGTGTGCTGATTGCAAGACAGCGCCGATAAAAATATCCTTTGCTCGCTGAGTTTCAGTGGGGACGGGGGGGATCAACGCAGCATTTGTTGCTTTAAAAAAAAGCCAAGATAAACTAAAAACCACCAAATAATCCCAGTCAAACCCTGCCTTGTTGTTTCCAACGTGAAGCTGCAGTCGGGAGAGAAACAGTGCCAAAGAAAAGGAAATTATGTGGCCCAGGCAGGGGTTTCAAGGCCACAATGAAATGTTGAGGGGGGATCTCATCACCCTGAGGCCTTTTTGGCCGGCAGGGTTGGTTGTGGCAGTTCCCTGAGGCACCGACCTCCCTACAGACCAACCTGGAGCAGGGCAGAAAAGTCCTTGGGATTCTCATCCCACTGTGGGTATTACGAAAAGATTCTTCCCCAAAAAGGCGGTCAGGCACCGGCACAGCTGCCAAGGGAATGCTGGAACCAACATCCCTGGAGGGATTTAAAAGCCATGTGGATGTGGCACTTGGGGTCAGTGGTGGCCTTGGCACTGCTGGGGAACTGCTGGACTCAGTTTTGGAAGCTTTTCCAACCTAAACTATTCCGATTCCAAACATTTTGGTGCCACTAACTGGAACAACGAAGCCCAGACGTCCCGGCTCTAAAGAAGATGTTTATTCAGGTCCTGCAGGCGGCATCGCACGTATGATACAATATTACAGTCATTTAGTATGGTACAGAAATAATTAAAAACTTTACAGCTCATTACAAAGTCTCTTTGGATTTCAGCTCATTTAAAGTACACAGAGCCCCTGCAGGGTCTGACCCTGGCAGGGACACACGAGCTGGGACCGGCTCCCAGGGAACCCAATGGGATCAGGGTTTGGGAACGGTGGAGAGGGCAGAAACCAAAGATGGAGACAGGAGATGGAGGAACAAGACACTTGATCACAACCCCACCTGGGGTGTTCTGTAGTGTGACCAGCCCACACCGTTCCTCACCGCCTCATTCCCTAAAGTCCAGGCACCCCAAGGCCGCCCCCGCTGCTGGCCCCGGGATAAGGCACTGGGAAAACGAAATCTTGTGCAAAGAACTGGAGGAACCGGCGGAGCGACGGCAGGAGCAGCACCACGGACACGGCTCCGCTGGGCACAGACGGGGCTGGACAACACCCAGGCCCCGCTCGGGTGGGGTCCCACCACTGTAGGGAGGAATGAGGGGGTTCTTCCTTTGTAGGAGAGCACAGGGGTGTTGAACATTCCACCCCAGCCAGACAAAGCCCTCTGTGTAAGGACCCGGGCGGTGTCACCACACAGAATTTGCTTCTGTTCGTTTGCCTCAACTGAACGATGTCAGAGAACAGCAAAGAGCCAAAGCCTCGGGGTGAACAGGCTTGATTTCGGACATGGAGATCAAAACACCTCAAGAGCTGAACTGAATGCAGGAAAAAGGCTTGGCTTGGCTTGAGAAAACCCCAAAAAGTCCCTCTGAGAAGCCTCCTCTTGGCTGGCTCGGCGTCAGGGACCCCCCTGGGGAGGAGGGACCCCCAGCCCTGCGGACACAGGGGTGGATGGAGCCTTTCCAACCCCCCAACTCCATTTTCCAACAATCTGAGACCCACCCACAATTCAGGGACTCAGCCAGCAGGACTGAACCCCCCGAGAGACACCAGAGATGAGACACTCGCTACAAATTACACTTTCCTGCATTAAATATTCTCCTTCCCGGTATAAAGTGCATGAAAACCTTGGAAAAATATGCATAGCTATTCACACACCAGCGGCAGTGCTGGGTGGTTCCAGTTAAGAGCACCTCCTCTTTCAGGCTGAGAGTAGAGCTTTTCTAATATTATCAATAAAAAATATCTATGATGGTTTTTACCTCTTTTCTGGTTAGCTGGCTTAGCTGGGGTGAAGTAACAGATGGCTTTGAGTAGCGGAACGTGCCACTTGCTGCGCCAAAAATTTGGAAAACACCTTTAGAAAAGACCTCACGGGCCCAGGAAGGCTGGGAGGGAGCAGGAGAGAGTCAGGATCCCCAGGAACACCCTCATGGCCAAAATTTGTTTGGCTTTCTGGAGCTTGTGCTGCATCAGGGTGATTTCATGGTGGAATCTGAGGAGAGGTTTTGTTTCCAAAGTCGAAGGAGATGGTGAAAACCAAGAGAGCTCTGAGCAAGGTCCTCCCTCCGCAAAGGCACCGCGGGCTCCTCGTGCTCATCATTCCCACCGGATTCCTGGAATCATCCCAGCCCTACCGAACAGATTCCCTTCCAGGACAAGTTATCCCAGAGGAGGCAGCAGGTGTGGGCTGCTCAAACCACCCTTCACACCCCTCTCCGTGGTTCTACAACACAACTGAGGGCGGGAGGAGAGGGAATCCAGCCCGGAGCAGCCGGATCAGCCTCCAGCCACGTGTCCCAGGGGTGCAAACACCAAACCACGGTCAGGGCTGGAGCACAAACAGGCCAGAGGAATTTACAACCAGCAGCAGAAACGGGGAACCATCAACCCAGCTCCTTCTGCTCCCCACCTTCCCTCCTGCAGCCTGGACACCTTCCTGTGGGCCCCATGGAAATCCTGGATTCCCAGACAGCGGTGCAAGGAAAGAGGCTTCAAAAGGACTTGGAGGTTCCTCCCTTCAAGGGGCCACCGAGCAAACATGGAGGAGTTTTAAAGACATCCCTAAATCCAGGAATCTGAAATGCTGAGACTAAAACCACACAACTCCAGGGAGGGGCTGTTTCACGTCAGCTTCTTCTGGCAGCACATGGGAACAAAGTGCAATTAAAAACACGGTCAGGGTGGAGTTAAGAGAACCAACAAGGCAGTGTAAGAGGCATCACATTAATCAGTGGGTGGTCTTTCATCAGCAAGACTCCTCAGGCCCTGAAACGAAGCGTTTCGTTGCATGGGTTGTGTCTATAAAACCGGTTTTAATTTTAAAACCTGGGATTTCAGCATCCGAATTTGTTACTACCCAATTCCTCCCCCATCGTGGCTCGGATGGACAGGAGCTTCGTGCAAAAGGAAAAGAGGGAAAACTGTACACTAAAAATATCTTTAAAAAGCTGCTCTGTACATTTTATATTAAGATTTCTTGAGGAAAATTTAGGAAACACTGAAACTACTTACATCAAGCTGGAAGGATACACGAACCCCTGGCAGTTCTACGCAGGCTGCATCAGAACCCAGCCCGCTTATTTCTGCTACAGATTAGTTTCTATTTTAATTTTATTCCTTCTGCATAAATGATATTAATTACAGTAAATCAGCATAATTATCTCCTTCGCTAAGCATCCCTATCTCCTTTGATGCCAACGGAGCTTTCCCTTGGACCTCGGAACCAGATGGTTTAAGGCACTTGGATACCCACGGGCAGCGACTGGAGAGATATTAAAGTTTAATCATTAATTTAGCATCCTAAATAGTCCCCACGTAGCTACAACATCTATAGCTCAGGCTGTCCAATCCCCCCGTGATGACTAAACAAGATACAAACAGCTCAGGATAGAAAAATCTGTGGCTTTTCAGGATTTGATAGGAAAACGAGCGTCGGCTGATCCGAGCACGGACACACAGCCAGGGATACGTCCCCTGGGCCACAGGCAGCTAAAAACCAGCCACAAATAAAATCAAGTTTTATAAAAGCCAGCCCAAAGCTCCCCACTTCCAAGAGAGAGGCTGGTTTTGGGGATGACAGAGGCACCTCCTCTTTGGACTGGCGCTCGGGACGGTGCTGGGAGAGCTCCTCTGCACAGCACCGGGTGGGGGATGATTGTAAAGCGCAAATGTTTCATGTTTTAAAAGAATAAATAAAAATAAATAGACTGGATTGATCCTGTTACGAGGACAGTGACCCCCTGCCTGGCAAAATTCCAAGTGCCTCCAAAGGCTGGGTGGGAGCAGGGAAGCACTTCAGTGCCGACACCTCTGCAAAAATCCTCTCGGCCCACAGGGAGGAACCAAGGAGAAGGTCCTGCCACTCTGGGGCAAATGAGAGAGGGGATCCTGTCATGGGGAGAGCAAACATTAAATGGATCAAAACCAGGACAGAGCTGGCCATGGGCTTTCTCCCATTCCCAGCAAACCAGCTCGGAAGACCACGCTGATTTCCGCAGGAGAGCGGGATTAACAGGGCTGTGATCCAAACAGGCGCAGGCCCAGCCACATAAACCAAGGGCTGCTGCTTTTTTAAATCAAGGGACTTTGAGGGTTCTTTATCTCCAAACAAAGTTCTACTTTCACTTCTCTGCCTGTCTGGAATCATTCCCACCTTGCCCTTTCATGGTGGATTATGTGATACTGACACAGCTCTTATGGAATCGGAGCAGAGCTGTTATTCTGGGGAGGTTCTTCAGGAACTGCCCTGCACTCCAAGGGAAGTGCTGGTGCCTGGGGAGGATTTTGTGGCTGTTGGGAAGCTGTGCCATGGTTTGACCAATTTTCCCCTGGAAGGAGGAAGAGAAGGAGCTCATTACGCCCACCCACCGCCGCGTGCCCGCCCCGGCTGCCGTCGGTCACCCCGGAAACGTCAGGACTTGGGACAGGAAACGAAGGATCCAGCACCACGATGAGGCCAAGAATTATCGTGTCAATCACCCAGAGCAGAGAGAACAAACCCTTCATTAGTGTTTGCCACCAGCTGGAAGCTGGGATGGTTGATTCTGCTTCTCAAAGCCGCTGGCTCCTCCGGCCGCGTCCCAGGGCGTTCGCTGGGCTGGGATCTCTCAGTTGGCCCAGGATTTCCTGTTCTCTGCGTTTTTCTGGCTCTTCTCCAGTCGTAGCGTGGATCCTCCTTCCGACTTGGCCAGGGCTGTGAGGGAGGCCAGGTTGGAGGCTGACCCGGAGAAGTTCCCGCTCCTCCTGTTCTCCGCTCCCTGCAGCCTCAGGCCGGTGCTCCGGCGCCGCGCGGGGCCCGAGGCCTTCCTGACCCTGCCCGGCTTCACCAGCAATCCATAGCCTGGGTTACACCTGAAATACTGCTTCCCTCCGATGGAGCCGTCGTTCTTACCTGGGACAAGAGAATCAGGGAATTACGGAATGGTTTGGGATGGGAAGGACATTAAATCCCATCCCGTTCCAACCCCGACACCTTCCACTGTCCCAGGTTGCTCCAAGCCCCCTCCCACGTGGCCTTGGACACTTCCAGGGATCCAGGGGCAGCCACAGCTTCTCTGGGTAACCTCTGCCAGGGGCTCCGCACCCTCACAGGGAAGGATTTTTTCTTACAAAATGGGTTTTATTCTGTGTAAATTGGTGCTACTGCACCCAGAGGAGGCGGCAAGGAAAAAGTGCTGAGAGGGAGAACAACTGTTCCTTAAAAATGCACCCTGGAGGTAAAACTTCCCTGCAGAACCCGAGCAAGGCCACTGCAGGGAGAGCGACTCCGAACGGGACACTCCACCTCGTCCTTCCTCCCCACTGGTTATTCAGAAGAACTCTGTAATTTCTCCCAAAGTGGTAAATAATCTGTTCCCTTAGCAAGGTATCAGGAAGGAAGGAAAACCAGACATTTAAAGGAGCTTTTGGCTTTCTGAGCTGATGTTTGAAGTGGAGGATTGTCACTGTTTCCATGTTGTAAACCCTCCACAGAACAGGAAGGATAATTTCTCTGTGCTGGCGCTGTTGAGACCTTTCTGTTTCTCCTTTTAGATCATTTAAATCATTTAAAACTCTCAAAAAAACCGTTCAGGGATTGCTCCCATCTGTAAAGGGAAGCTGGAAAGATCCAACAGCTCTTTAAATGACATAAAGTCACCCTTTCGGCTTTTGGGGTGTTTCCTTCTCCCTTCCACCATCACCATGTTGGGTCCAATGTACCCTCACGTGGCCAGGACTTGGGTTTCCCTGTCCCTGGAGTTCTCTCCCTGTTTGCAGCATGACAAAGACACCACTTTGTGACCACATTCCCCAGGTGAAGCTCCAGATGTGCTAGAAGCCAGATATTCTCAACAAATCAGGGTCTTAATCCTCGTGGAAATGGAAGGGGGGAAAAAAAATTCCAGCAATGTCAGCAACATCAGAGTCCTCAGCAGGCCAAAAATTTCCTCACTTTTCCATGGAAGCTGCTGATTACTGGGATGTGCCAACAGAATTAGCACTGGAGCAGCCTGACAGAGGGAAGGTGACCTTCCAAAACGGAAATGAATCTGTAAATATATATTTATTTTTTAAAATGAGGCACAAATCCAGGCCTGAGGAAGTACTACAGCTTTCAAAAGGATCAAGACCTCCGATTTGCTTCCCAGGATGGAAAACTCCGGAGAGTTTTCTGAAATCAGCTGGGAAGCCGCTGCCCAGCTCAGCTCTGATGAGCACACCATGCACAGGGAAGACATGGGAGCCCTGGATGCTGGGCAGTTCTGCTGGATGAAGTGCTCCAGTGCCAGGGAGATGTGCAACAGGGAGGAGCAGGGGCTCCCTGGGATGTGCTGATTCACCACCCAGCCTGGGAATGCTGCACTTGGCTACAAGGATTGGAATAAGGAACTTTACGTGCCCTGGGTAACCCAAATCCTCTCACTGCCACTGTGCCTCTCCTGGATTTTCCACTGGCACGCCCTGCCTTCCCCCAGTTCCACCTGCTCCTGGAGAAGAAAGGGGTTGGGAAGCCTGGACTCAGCAGGGATCAAATCCCAGCCATCATCTTCCTTTCCTCTTGTGCTGGAGACACCCTATTCCCACACCAGCAGCACAGGAACAGCAACAGCCGCCCCAGGAACTGCAGCCTGGATTCCAGGAAATCATGGAAACCCTAAGTTCTGGGAATTCCACAGCTGTACAGGTAAGAGTTAGGCAGGGATGACAAATGAGATGGTGAAAAAAGCCTTAAATTATCTGTATGGTCAGTGGATGATTATCTCCCACTGCTTTTCACATATACAGGGGTGTGTATGTATATATATATAAAAATACACCATAGATATATATACACAGAGAAATAGGTTTTTTTGCAATTTTAAAGCTTACCTTAATATAAAATCCTATTACCTCTTAATACCTATTAAGAGACTTTACACAACTCATTTAGCCTAAATGTCCCTTTGAGCTAAATCCCACAACTCCTGTTGTGCTCTGAACACCCTTATCCCTCCCAGGAGAAGCCCAGAAGAGAATCCTATGGACACGAGGCCTGTCTCCTGCAGCTACTGCTCACCAAACTGCACAGAAAAGGAATCCCAATTCCTGCTTCCAGTGTAAGAAGCCAAAGAAATGGGAAAAAATGACTGAATGACTGAAAAGGGACAGTCAGGGGTCACAGAACCGTTTGGGATCTTGAAGGGGTTGGAAGTGAGAGCAGGTTTGGAAAAAGATGACAGCAGGGAAGACCTTTTACATTTCCCTTCTCAAAATGGCTCCAGCAATGGGCAATAAACCCCGCAGTGGGTAATGAACCCCCAAAAAAGCAGCTTTAGGATGAGCTCTGCCAGCCGGGACACACCAGCTGCTTCCCACCTGGTCCAGGGGACGTTTTACCTGAAGGCAAATCCAGCTCGACACCAACCCACGTTCCCTCCTGGAAGTCCGTGGGCCCGATGTATCGCACGGTGCCCGTCTTGTTTGTGCCCACTGTGACGTATTCCCCCTCCTTCAGCCACTCGGGAATTTCGTTGGCGTCTTCAGAGTCGGAAACCACCTCCAGTTTTTCCTCCACCGTCTCCGCCCCGTTGTGGTTCAGTCCACGGGCACCGGACGTGCTCTTTTCTCCTTCCTGCTGCTCTTCCGTGCCCAGGGAGCTCGTGGGATCTGATCCCAGCATGCTGGTAAAGGATCTCAGCTCCGACGTCTTCACTTTCTGGATCTTGAAGGGGGAGGCCGCAGCGCTGGGCTGCTCGGGATGAGCTTTGGGAAACCCCAGCTCTGAAGCCCCAGAAGCTGTTTCCTTTTTCCTGGCTTGTCCTGCTGACTCCACTGATTGTTTGGATATCGACTCCTTCGGAGTGGAGGTAGAGAGAAAGGGTTTTGCATCAGTGGCTGCAGAGGCAGCATTTCCCTGCTCGCTGGGATAAGGAGAAGACTTTCCGTTCACTTCGGGGCCGTCCCTCGGTCTGGGGGGAGCACTTGGAAGGCTGAAGGTGGGGGGATTCTCCCTCTTTGTGCCCAGAGTGCTCTCAGAAGCCCTGTCCGAGTGTCCCTGCACGTCAGAAGGGACCTGAGCCACGGCAGGAGCTGGGGAGTCACTCCCTGAAGGTGTTGGACCTCCTGGCTGAGCCACAGCGTCGCTCCCCGCTGCCAGGGCCTCGGAGAGGGTGGCTGTGGAGACACTGTGGGAGAAGTACCCGCTGGAGGCTTCGCTCAGGGGGCTTGGAGGTCCCTCTTGGCAGTCCTGGGCCTGGGTGTCCCCCGTGGGCTGCTGCAAAGGCACTTTGGGTGTCTTCTCCAGACTTCTGTCCGCCTTGGGCGTCTGCACCACAGGTTCCAGTGGCTGCTTCCCTGCTTCCTCTTGGTTCATCTGAAACACAGCGGGAGAGGGAACGTGGGGCTCTGTTATCCAAAATATCTGGGCTAAAAGCACGGGTACAAGACCTCTGGGAAGCACCAAGGCTTTGAGCTTTATCTAAATCCCCGTGTAGCTGCAATCTCCAGAAGATGGAAGCTGATCCCAAGTCAGCCCTGCCAGCCTGGGAGGATTGTCAGCTCACTCCTTGCATTAATAAGGGAAGTGTCAACCCTGAGAAATACGCTCCCCAATATTTACTGAAAAATTATTTATATTACAGGAATGGTCATTTGCTGTTTGAACAGCAGGATTTATACGGAATGGGAACCAGCCGTGATCCATAAGTCTCTCACAGTTATTTGGCTTAACTCTCTGGGTGGATAAATCATCCCCCTGCACCTAAACCGTCATTTCTGTCCCCGTTTCCAAATGCCATTCCCACCTCAGCGCCGCCAGCACCTCGCACTTCCAGAGGATGAAATTAACTGCACCTCGTGAGATTAACAGCCCATTTCAGTGATGTATTTCTTGGCTGTAAAGTTTACTAAATCTGATAGATCAATATCTTTTGCCAGCACATGTACTCTAAAAGATTAGGATGTCTCTAAATCTCTTTGGGAAGGAGGGAGGGAGGGGAGTGCTAATAGGAAGGGGGGGTGGAAAAAAAGAGGTTGGAGAAGGGCAGATTTGAAGAAATCCTGTCTCAGGCGAACATTTTTGTTTATTATTCACAATTTTGTGATTTCTCCCATCTAGTGGTTGAGTGTCCCAAACGACAGGATTTTCAGCTTATTCCCAAAACGTCTTTTCCACTGGAGACATAAGCAGCAGTTGAAGAAAGAGGGATTTGACTGGATTACGGGAACTTCAGAACCAAAGGTTTGCTATTGCTAAGTGAAATGAAATAAAAAATAAAAAAAAAGTGGGTTTTTATTAAATATTCCAGCAGATTAAAGCCATAGTGTTCCCTTTCCTATGGCAAGGCTGGTGTCCGTGTGGACTCAGGAGCTTTGCTCTTTCTTTGGGTTTTCCCTTTGGATAACACACAGTTTTCTAAGACAATAAAAGCCCAGTGGGAGGAAGCTGATGTGCTACTCAGAGACTGAAGTTCTGCTGAAAAGTGGGAGATCACAGGGTCTATTTTCTCTCCAGCTTAGCAAGAGTTTTTCCATGAAATCATGGCAAAATGGGGAATTAAGCTCCACACGTGGAATAACAGCCACATCCTGCATATAGGCACTGTCAGAGCCTAGAAATTTTCCTTTTAAAGCAGCAAACCAGCTAAATTTCAGCTAATTATCTGCTAATGCTTGCAAATATGAAAGTGGAACCAGGAATAGGAGAGGAGATTTTACCAGGACCTGAAACACCCAGCAGCACAGGCTGCATTTCACTGTCTCACGGCGAGGCGACGGCACAAGTGCAACGGGGTTTGAGCAGCTGATGCTTCGGCCACCTCTCGAAGGTGAGTTTTAAAATTGTATCCTCACACCCTGGGATGTGCTCACCTGTTTTATCCTTGCAGCACTGGCATCCAGACTGGCTGACTGAACCATAATTCGTGGGACAGCCTGGGGGGAGGGAAATGAAGAGAATCATTCAGTGAAAGGATTAAGTATTGTCAAACTGGTAAATGTTAAAGCTTGTATCTGAAATATCGGGATCCTAAGCAAACCTTTGTCACAAAAGGACGGAAAACTAAACTGGGCTTTCAGTACTTGAAATGGAGCTTGTCAAAAAAAAGAGGAGGGAGACTTTTTACACAGGCAGAGGGAACAGTTTTAAACTAAAAAAGCTTTAGGTTAGATATTAGGATAAAATCCTTCCCTGTGAGGGTAGGGAGGCCCTGGCACAGGCTGGCCAGAGAAGCTGTGGCTGCTCCATCCCTGAAGTGTTCAAAACCCACGTGGATGTGGCACCTGAGGGCATGGATTGGTCCTGACCATGGGGGTGGTGCTGAGTTATTGCTGGACTTGATGACCTTAAAGGCCTTTCCCAACCTTAAGGATCCCATGATTTGATCTCCAGAACTCTTTCTCCGTCTCCAGCCTCTTAATTCAGTTTGGATCTGAGCATTATTGCCTTTAACTCAAAAAGCAAGGCAGAATCCAGGTCTGTGCATCCTCTTTTCCAGGAGGGCATTCCCACTGCTGCTGCACGGGGTTGGATACGCAGGCACTGACAAGAAACGGCCCTCCCTTGCTCCACATTCAGGTTTTTATGTTGCAGATTTGAAATAATCCCTCTCCTGAGACCAGAGCAGCACATTGTGACAGCTGATATAAACCTGAGGTTATGCTGTGGGCTCGGGCTGTCACACAGGAGGGAAAGGAACCACCAGGTCAGTGGAGAACCTTGGGACAGGGAGGCAGGAGGAGAAGGAGAGAGGAGAAAAAGGCAGGAACATCTCTTTAGCTCTGCTAAATAATTTACTGCAAGTGCAGGTTCGGACTTTGAGGGGAAGAGCTCCTTAAGGGAGACACATTACACAATTTGGGAACTGTCTGCTTTTAATTCTTTTTTTTCTCCAAGGGACTCGAGAATTCCTTCTGTACAAACACCCAGGCAGCGCTCAGCTCCCAGACAAGCGATTCCCAGAACTCAACAATCTGCTTAAAGCACTGAAACCTTCCAGCTGAAGAGGAAGGAATCTTCTCTTGCCTCCCTTCTAAGCTCAGCAAAGCAGGAATATGACTAAACTTACCCTCAAGAGGAATGAACAGGGAGAAAAGAACAGTTATTATTTATACAGGGATTTCCAGGCATTAAAAAAACCAAGGTGGTTCAAGGCAGAAAACAGAAAGACAAAAGATGGACAAAACCCCAACAGGGTCACAGTGGGCCCAAAAAATTTTTGAAGACATTAAAGCTCCAATTCAATAAAAGGAAGAAGGAGAGGAGGGGTTTTTGCTTGTTCCTAAACCTGCTAAATGAAAATTCACTGCTGGAACGGGGCTCAGGGCAAACTGGCTCTGTTTTGGGTGCACAAGCTTGAGCATTTTGAGATCCTCCCAGGACAGCACCTGGGGCTCCAGGAAGCACATGGATCAGAATAAAGCAATGAAGAAACCCTGCAAATTTTAGGTTTTATAAAATTTGTCCAGCCTTATTATCCAGAAATAAGCACTCAGAATTGGAATAAGAAAAAGCATTTAAAGCTAATTCTCAGTTCCTTTGATTTCCTTTTCTCCCTTTAAAATAAATAAACAGAGGAAAGTGTTTGTTTGGGTTTTTTTTATCTCTCCAAAACCTCCAGTCTTACAGCCTGCAAATACACAAAAATCTAAAAATCAATCCAGTTGGTATCACACAGCAAAAGAAAGAAAACCATTAGGCTTTAATCACTCCTCATCAAGTTCTCCCCCTGAAAGGATGACAGCTCTCCAAACTACAGTAACTTTGCCAAGCAAAGTTTAGAAAAACACGGAGAAAAAAGCAATTATGAGAGGTGGCACTCGCCCAGCTTTGGTGCTGACAAGAAGCAGATGGGCAGGAACAGCCTCACTGGGGCAGCGAGGGCACCACACCAGATCTGTGGGATGAAATGCAGTCAAATTCCTTGGGGAGGGGGGAAACACACTGAAAACAAAGTGTTGGACTAGCTGGGAAGACATTGCTGGATGAAAAGTATTTCTGGGTCCAGAGCCAAATTCTATCATTAAATGTTTGTAGATAGTGACTGCTAAACTCGACGTATCTATTTATCCACCGGCAAAACACGACCCTTCTACAGCGATGATTTTTTGGCAGAATTTCTTCAACCAAGCTGACAAAACACGGAGTGAGGGAGAGAACATGAAAGCAATTCACTTTAAAGCATCTTTGATTGTCTTCTCCTAAGAGCTGCTGCTCTGTGCAGGGAGATTGGGAAGGATATGAAGAAGCTGGGCATGGCCCAGGGGGGTGCACTCACATCCCAGAAATCCCCCGTGTGCTGGGATGATCCCACAGTTTGGGCACCAGGGGAGGGGGGGATTCTGCCCCTCTGAGACCCCGCCTGCAGAGCTGCTCCAGCCCTGGGACCAGCAGCAGAAGGACGTGGAGCTGCTGGAGAGAGTCCAGAGGAGGCCATGGAGATGCTCCAAGGGCTGGAGCCCCTCTGCTCTGGAGCCAGGCTGGGAGAGCTGGGGGTGTTCACTTGGAGAAGAGAAGGCTCCAGGGAGACCTCAGAGCCCCTTCCAGGGCCTAAAGGGGCTCCAGGAGAGCTGGAGAGGGACTTGGGACAAGGGATGGAGGGACAGGACACAGGGAATGGCTTCCCACTGCCAGAGGGCAGGGATGGATGGGATATTGGGAAGGAATTGTTCCCTGTGAGGGTGGGGAGGCCCTGGCACAGGGTGCCCAGAGAAGCTGTGGCTGCCCCTGGATCCCTGGCAGTGTCCAAGGCCAGGCTGGATGCAGCTTGGAGCAACCTGGGATAGCAGATTGTGTTCCTGCCCATGGCAGGGAGTGGGACAGGACGAGCTTTCAGGTCCCTCCCAACCCAAACCATTCCAGGACTCCACGGTGATTCTGTGAATCTTTGATCTCTACGAGTGCACATTTGCTGCTCTCTGAGAGGTCACTTTGCACATTCTCTGAGGTGACCAAAAGAGAGCCCACCCTGCCACCCTGGTGAGCTTGAAGAGGAAAAGCAATTGTGTGTCTCTCCCCAGTTACAGAGGCACCAGCATTAATCCTGAACGAGCTTTTTTTCATCCCACAGATTCCACATACATATAATGGCCACCTCTTCCAAGAGCTCAGCAAAACACATTTGGTATTTCTGTGCCATTAAACACTTTGTAAAACGCCTCTGGCAGCAGTGACTGATGACTTCGGTGCAAAGCCTTTGATTTCGTGTCACTTGGATGAAAATCCCTCAGTATTAACACCCGATATGCACAAAGTTCAGTGGCATTTAAGAGAACAGATCAGGCCAGGGCAGCCAAGAATTGCCCCCTGAGTGCCAGGAATGGTTTAGCCAAGGCTGATACAATTCTAAAGGGACATTATCCCAAACTTCCACTGCTCTTCGTTTAAAAGGTAGCCCCCCCCAACAATATTCCTCTTGAAAATTATTTTAAAATCGAGGGCAAAGTCATTAATCACTCAAATATAAAATTGCCTGTATTCCAAAAGGAGATTTGAAATCCTGTGCAAGTTAATTTGCTGGGGTTTTTTGGTGTTTGTTCATTTTCTTCTCTAAATACACTCTGCATTTAAATATTAACCCAAACAACCCCCTCTTAATTCCACCTTCCCTATGTGGAAGATTCCAGCCTGTAATAAGACTTCAGAATTCCCTATTTCTAGTACAATTTAAACAAAATTAACCACACCATTTTCTATGCAGCTAAATTACTTCGTTTCTAGGTCCTGGCAGATTAAAAGAGTAATTCATACCCATTTTTAAGTTAGTTTATAAAGAAATTTGAGTGGTTTGAAACTTCCAAAGCCAGTTTTCCACACTCATTCTCATCAAAAATGATTTGTATTTGAGGATGACGGCAAAAACTGAGCTCAGAAAGAAATCAAAACACCCAACAACTGAGTCACAAGGAGACACACGAGCTCTGCTGTGGAGCTCTGCTGATTGTAGCATCCAAGTGACTTTTTACTTGAAACTCCGGGAAAAAAAAGCCTTCAAGATGTTAGAGAAGGTTCTCCGAGGCCACATTATTTACATTTGATTAAGGAATGTCAGTTCTAGCAATTATACTGTGCACCAGGCCCATCCATGAAACTGTTATTTTTTAATGGACTGCCAGAAAAAGGGTTTTGTCTGTTTAGAAAGCCTTTCATTAACTGCATTTCATTCGTTTTTAAGATTAATTTCTATGTCTGCATCAAAAGGTGGAAAGGAAAGAAGTGACAGCTGCCCTCTCCATGTGGCTACACCATAAAGCAAAAATGAATTAGATGGAAATTCAAAGAGTTTATTATCATTTTTAAAAAAATAGATCCGTGACTCAAGATCTCTCTCTTAAGCCACGTGCTAACAAAAGGACATCTGAGCATCCAAAAAGATCCCTGGATAGGAAGGTGACCAAAATCCACTCTCCAAATTGACCACAGGAACTTCCTGCTGCCACAGCAATGCCAAAAACACGGAAACTGAAATTTAGTATGTTCATTTTTAATGTCAGCACCCAGTGATGCCCTGCAATGTAATTACACAGGCAGTTCCTGGAGAGCCACGGGGTCACAAGGGAAAAGAACAGGAATTCTGCTTGGTGCACCCTGGGAAAGCCTCAGCATGCGGATAAAAAAGAGGAGTTTCAATTCCTACATAACATAATTAAGCACAGAGAGATGAAACTCTGCTTCTCCATCCACCTGCATGTTCTACACAAGGATTTTAAGCTTCTCCCCATCAGCAGTGAGGGGAAGAAGGCTCCAAATCTTGCACTCTGTGGTTCTCGGCTTTTTCAAGAATAGGCTGGGAAAACAAAAAGCAATTCCAGCCATGGAGAAAGGTTTAAACTGTTGGCTTTTTAAAATTTATTTATTTACAGACCACTGGCAATTAATTTAAAGGCACCAGATAAAGGAGAAAAGAGGCATTTTCTAACTTTAAAGTATATAAACAGCTTCATCAGAACCCAATCTTTTAGGTACATAAACAGCTTCATCGGAAGCCGTTCTGCAAGTTACATAAAGAATCCTATTATGCCAAATTAATTCAATCTAACTAATTAGAGAGCAGGAAGTTCTTTCAATTATTTTATGTGCTGTCTGAGAAACACACTTGAATACGAGAGCAGATTTCATTAATTGCGGTTCATTATTCTCCAGATTAGTTACTAAACTTGCAGCAGAAGGTCAAAAGCAGCAATTTTGTTCACTGCCACCACCTAGACTGGGATGTCTCTGCTTTTTGTTTTTTTGGAGCTCCAGCAACCACTCTAAACAAGGGAAGATTCCTTTTGTAAAGGTAATTTTGTGTGGGCTCACTCACTTTAAGGTTGATGCCGCTCTAAGCAATGGGCAGGACTGAAATGAAAAGCTGCTAAAATAATTTTGAAAGCGTATTTTTATAATGTCTGATCAGAACAGATCTCCTTTTTCACTGGCACAGGATCAGAGGTTTGGTACCACACCCACTTGGAATGGTCATGGTGAACTTAACTTCAACTCCAGACCTGGAGAAAGGTTCAGTCCTGCTCCTTTGGAAATTTGCTTTTCATGGAACCATGGAATGTCCTGAGTTGGAAGGGACTCACCAGGATCATCCAGTCCAACCCCTGGCCCTGCCCAGGACACCCCAACAACCCCCCCGTGCATCCCTGAGAGTGTTGCCCAAATGCTCCTGGAGCTCTGGCAGCCTTGGGGCCGTGCCCATTCCCTGAGGAGCTGCTCCAGTGCCCCACCACCCTCTGGGGGAAGAACCTTTTCCCAAAATCCAACCTGAATCTCCCCATAGCTCAGCTTCCATCCAGGAAAGGATGATTTAGATCCTTCCATCCCCTTTGTCTTTTCTATTCCTGAACCTCGCTCTCCCAAATTGTTGTTTACAGAAACAAAACTCCAGCAGCTCGCAGTTAAGGCTCATATTCCTTCGCAATTAAAGCCAAAAAGTCCTTTTTGGCTTTGCCTCCCCCTTATACTTTCATAGTTTACCACCCACTTCTCCCACCTTGCACGTTCATTTATGTCCCCTGCCACTGTGCACTGAAAATTTCGTTCTCCCACAGACCTAAAGGGGCTGTTCTGTATTCTCTGAGGCTCAGAAACATCACTTTTGTGTCCCCTCCGTGGCAGTGTTTCTCCAGTTCCACAGGAATTCCTGGCTGCCTGCCTGGCTCTGGCAGGTGAGGGATGAGGTGCTAAAGCTGATGGCCTGGCAGTGACCCCCTGAGCCCCCGGTGTCCCCCCGTGTCCCTCAGCCATCCATCACCACCTCCAGCTCAATTCCTCTGCCCACATTTGCACCCTCAGGCCATTAGAAAGAAGCAGCACGGGAGATTATGGGATGGGATATTTATGATCTTCAAGCCAGACCTGCTGCAAAGGTACCTCTTTGTTTTTGTGCTGCACAGGAGAAGCTGGAGCTGATTCTGGGGCAATTCCTTCAGGCTTTTTCTCTCTTCTGAGCACCTTTCCTTAGGCTGGGATTAGGAAAAGGTTCTTGCCCCAGAAGGTGTCGGGCACTGGAACAGCTCCCCAGGGAATGGGAACATTCCCAAGGCTGCCAGAGCTCCAGGAAAGTTTGGACAATGCTCTCAGGGATGCACAGGGTGGGATTGTTGGGGTGTCTGTGCAGGACCAGGAGCTGGCTCAGTGATCCTTGTGGGTCCCTCCACCTCAGGATATTCCATGATCCCCTGGGATTGCTGACAGCAGTGAAGAAGCCCTGTTTCCCTGCGGACAGAGCTGTGAGGAATTTGTAAAACCTCTCACACCAGGGAGGTGCACTTGCAACACAACTGATTTGTCCCATTGCAAAACCTGAAAGTAGAGAATGATTCTAAAATTTCATTTTATTACACAGATCCAGTGGTCATGGAAAGCCTGGGTTGCTCTCCAGTGCAACCAAGCATTAAAGCATCCCACAGTCCTCTTATTTGTAAAAAAAAAACCAAGGCATTTACAGCATTTCCCCTCCTATTAAAAATCACTGAGACCATGACCTCGGTGACTTTCCATAGTAATCCATAACATAAACTAAAACCTCATTAAAGAGATGTCCCTGTAGTTTAAAACTTGATTTCTAGACAAATCATCCACGACTGATCTTGAACAGGAAAGGAGTGGGAACAGGTGGTTAGACTAGAGGCAGGAAATTAGGCCTCGCTTCTCCTCTCAGCTCTCACTGATTCACTGAGGATTCAAGAAGGTGTGAAAGGCTCTCACTGCAATTGTAAGAGCACCTCTTTGCATCTCTCCATACCCAAATACCTTTAAAGAAAGCCACCACCTTCATTTTAATTCTCTACAGTTGATAGATGAGGAGGTTTGTACAATTCCAGCCTCAACACCAAGCAAAAGGCAACACGAAAATGTAAAATGAATCCTGAGTCAAGCTAAAAATATTTTAAATCTGCCTCATTCTTATTTGTGCTACATGTGTCAGAAATTACTTTAAAAAATACTTTTAAGTGCTAGTGGATTTATTTTTTGCTCTGTTTATTTAATATTTTACTGTACTTCCACTATGTCAAAACAACTTCCTGTAGTCCTGGGATGTTCTTGTAAAAGCAAATTTAGTTGTAGCAAGCAATAGAACAAAATGCCTGGATCCATGCACAAAAAAAGAGTTGTTCAGGGATTTTAGGGTTTGTTTTGAGGAGGATATTCTTTAAAATGTTTGCCTGCATGGCAAGAGGTGAGGAAAAGTCTGAGTTAACATGTGATGAGCTTCCAGAACTCCAGGCAAGGGAAGAGGAGGCGAGGAGAGCCAGCATGGACACAATGGGTTCCCAAACACGAGATCGGGCTCCAGATTCATCTTCACAGCAGTTCCTTAGGCCTTCAAAATTTACTTTATAGGGAAATATTCCTTTATAAATAAACTACAGCCCCACAAATAAAAGAGACTGCATTATTTGTAATGGGATTCTCTATTTCATCTGGTGTTTTTGAGAAGATAGAAGGTTTTTTTCAGTCAGCTTGACCATGCATTAACTTCTGCTCAGAGTGCAGAAGCCACATCTGGAGCAGGTGGGAGCTCTGCAGCACAACATCCAAAAGGGAAAAAGGAAATCAAATGCTTCCCTGACACGTGGAATAGGTGAGAAGGAACCAAAGCAACTGCCCCAAGTAGACAGGAAAAGATGGTAAAAGGAGAGGGGTGGGAGGGGATGGGATATGAAATAAGGGATTAAAAATAGAATTACATTTTCCTCCTGGCAATACACAAACAACACTAAGTGCCCTTCATAAATTTCACCATTGTTGCTGCGAGTGGGAGGCCCATAAATCACCCTGGGAGTGGAGCTGGCACCTGTAAAAAGCCAAGTGGGCTGAGTGCGTATCAATAAGTTCCAGCAGCTCCACTACCCCCGGACAGGATGGAGGGGAAATGGATCACGAGGCTTTGCTGTGCCTAAAAGCTTGGTTTGCTCTGCAACAACTTTCATAAAACAGCTCTTTGCCAGCAAGCCCAGCAGCACTCACCAGTATTGAATTTCGTGGGTGATTTAATGCTTTACCTGCTGTGGAAGGGGAGAGCTCTGCCTGCCCTTTTTCTCATCTCTGACAGGGAAGAGGGACTTCAGCAGCTTTGGCATCTGAGGCACGAAGGACTTGACAGGATTCAGGTAGGAAGCAGCCAGGCTACCAATACCTGTTGGGAGAAAAAAAAAATAAAATATGAAAACAGCTATTCTTTGGGGAAAGGGAAAAAAAAACCAATCTCAAAGCTGACGCAAAACCCTCTATAAAAAATGTAAAAAACTCTTTAGTCTGAGATGACTTCCACGGTCAAAGAATTAGCCAGGGGAAAGCATTCTCTGAGAGCACCTCAGCTTTTTGTGACACTCAAGAGCTGCAGTGACTTCATTCCACTTTTAGGGAATTCTCTGAGCTGTAGGAGAGCCCTTACCTGGACCAGGAGAGCTCTCTGAGCTGTAGGAGAGCCCTTACCTGGATCAGGAGAGTGGTTTTGCTGCCCAGAGCCCGGCAGGGAGGTACGAGATGGACTAACGCCCCTACTGGAGTTTGTGGCACCTTGGGACACATCTTGCTGACTCTCCCATCGACCCTAGAGGAGAAAAAAAGTTGTGTTTCTCCAAGTCAGCACAACAGCAGGAGCACAGCAATCCTGGCACACCCTGCACAGCCCCTCTGCCAAGCCCAGAGCGCCAGAGCTGAGGAAAGACCCTTCCCCAGAGGTGCTTTCAGTTGGCAGACCCAGCCCTGCAAAGATGAGCACCCTCAGCACAAAGGCACAGAAAAAGTTTATTTCTAGTCCCCACAGCTGTAATATTTCTCTCAGTTGTGCTGCTCTGTTTTGGAAGCTGAGGATGTTACAACCAGGTGAAAACAATACGGCGCTGCCTGCCCAAAATTCCTGGATGTTTTGTGTAGCTACTCGGGAATAGTGGAAGCAGTGTCAGGAAAAAGGGTGAGGACAGAGCTGTGAACGAGACAAGAAATACAAGACCTAAAGGCTGGATGTTCGTGCCTGGAGTCAGAGAAAGAAGGAGTTGATCAGATCAAGAGCAAGGAGCTGTGGCACTGCAAGTTTTCCAACAGCCTGGAAAAGAGAAAGCTGAAATATCCAGGAACAAGCTGAGGACAGCAGGAGCCACAAAAAAGATTAGGACAGGTTAGAGTTTGGACATGGTTAGTGAAGATGAAAAAAGATTCTTTTCAGCCCTATGAGAGCCTAATGCAGATGAAGAAGAAACAGTGACAGAGAAAAGAGCATCTCATCAGACTTCTCAAGATCCCAGGTTCTCTGGTTGGGTTTTCCCATGGATCCCACACACCATTCTGCACATGAGGGCCATTTTTTTTTGCTTTTATAAAGGTCCACTGTGGTTTTGGAACTTTCCTCTCAAAATCACAGCCAGAAGCTGGCTCAGTGACAAAGACTCTTGGCTAACAGAGGGAATCCCCAGGCCACTGTTTCACATCAGCACGAGGGTCAAGAATCTACGTGGCAAAATCCATTTTTTACCAATTCCTTTGTCATGATATGTAAAATCATTTACAGGTTTGTCTGCAATGGTTACTCCAAGGGACTGGCCAGGGTGGGTCTCTGCTGGAAGTTTCCTGTGGATGCAGGACAGGGTTTAGTTTTGCTTCACCAAAGTGGGTGTGCAGAGCTGGAAGGGAAACCAAAATTCCGTGGGGCTGTCCTGAGAACTTCCGAGGGAGGCAGGCATGCAATGCCCGCCAAAGCAGCTCCATCTCATTTACTCAGTTTATAGGAGACCTAAAGGCAATTCAATACCCATTTATGAGTCTGTGGGTCAAAAAAGTCCAGCCTCAGACTCTTCAGAAATCTCAAGGTCTTGTGGGAAAGTGTTGTCCTGTTCAGGTGGGAAAATGTTCTCAGGACGAGCTTGTGAAGCTTCACCTTTGCACGATCCAGGGTTGCAAGGACAGGATGGTGCAGCCAAACTGATACAAACCGAAGTTTGATCCCATTTTTTTACGTAAGGAGTTTTGCTGTGGCTGGTGCAACATCTGGATTTTATTGTACACCTGAATTTTGCTTGTTTTTTAAAAGACAGAACAGGAAGACAAATACTTTCACAGTAAAACGGTGCAGTAAATGTACTAAAAAGGAGTTACAAGGGATGGATGGACCTGCTGCATCGGAGAACATAAGTTTCCTGTATTTTTTCCTGGAGGAAGAGGGGGAAAACATATTAATCCGACCTTGACCATAAAAATGACAGGCAGCTGAACTAATCTTAACTGGAACTTGAAGTCATGAATGTTTCACAAATAATAAATAAGCCTGGATAGGAGGAATAGATTTCTCCAATGGGTTGAAGGTCACAGTGAGCAGCCCAGGGCAGGAATCATTTCCATTCGGATCTATAAGTCAGTCCCACGGAAGCTCTCCTGCTCTGAATAGCAAGTAACCTGCACGTGGGCAGAGCAGGACCTGTCCTCAGCCCTCCTGCTCCAGGTACACACAAGTGCTGCAGCTGGGAAGTCAAATTTGGGATAACTGTCGGAGGTCTGAGGTCACTGAGGCAGCCACCCTGAATGTCAGACTGATGGAGCCCAGGCTTGGACCAGCAGGGGTTTCTTTAGTCTGCTGGTTTTGAGGACTTGGGTGTTTAAGCCCTTCTCGAAAGCCTCCTGCTCTGCTCATGCCTTAAGCCTCCAGTTCCAGCATTATCTTTGACCTGAAACTCATTTATGTCTCACACACGTCCAAGAGTCACGGCTGAGGCTGGATAATTGCACAAAACGCTTCCATGAAACCATCTTTCCTATTCCTCATCCCCAAACTCCTTTTCTTTTTTGCCTTTTGTGTTTCTATTGGTGCAGGTTTCTCTCAGGTGGCCTCACCATGTGCAGAGATTAATAAGAAACAGAAGACTCCAACCAAACAGCACAAGACTCAAAATAATCTTGAAATACTGGTTTTGTTGCCTCCTGGCCTGGTCTGCCATCAGCCTGGTAGATGTTGGCACTGGATTAGGAAAAAGAGCTATGGAAGGGTGGAAAGCATCTGAAAGCTTCATTTTTGGAGAACATAAAGCTTGATTAGTGATCCTTTTGGATCTTGGGATAGTGATCCACTTAAAGGGATTAAGGTGACACATCTTGAGCCAAGCCTAAGTGCTTCTGGAGAGCACAGAGACAGAAGAAACAGAACGAAATATTACAAATTTAAAGTGTAGTGTAGTAGAACAGAGACTCAGTGCAGGTAAAGAGCAACTAAATCATTTTCTGACTCATGATCTGTTGAGTCAGGAGTGCCCTTCACTGACTGTTCCAAGAAAAAAATTATTTCAGGCAACTATCTTGACTTCCTAGCCCTGTTTGGGGAATGATGAAAAAAATGCAGTAGGTAAGAACTAGCAGAACACTTTCAGAATATTCATCCTGTACAGAAAGAATGGCAACATTTGGTGGCTTTTCCCATAGGAAAAGCCTTTTTTTTTTAAGACCTCTTGGAAGTTTTGCTTCAGCCTTGATACTATGGATGACTACATCTTCTAAATAATTTTAAGGATTTTTCCAGGCTAAATAACATGAAGGTCCTGAGAACAGGAATGAGAAAAAGATTTGTGTGGTTGTTTACTTAAGGCATGCTGGGCTTTTTAATCACCCTTATTTTGGAGAGAGTGCAAAGATCATAATTTTAGCCTGAAGGTCAGATTTGTGACCCTCAACTCTGAGATCACAACAAACCATCAAAATCAGGTTAATCAGGGCAACAGGTGGAGAAACACATGGAAAAGAAAATACTGGAGACAACTGGAAGTGTCAACTATTGTGCAGAGGGAAAAGGTGATTTATGAATGATTTTTACTAAGCTGGATAGAAAGATAACCCATGTCAATCTCAATAAAATAACAATAAAAATAATTATTAACTAAATTAACTTGATGAAGTTCCCAAGTTTCCCAGCTGGATGTCACCCAGCACTCTCCCGTGTTGCTTTGTGCATTCACCAACTGCAACACAACAAATTTTAAGTCTTTTCTTATCACTATTATTTAAGTGCTGTGAATCTTTTCTCTCTCGAGAAGGGTGGTGAGAGAAAGAGAGGAAGTTTGTAAATCATTTGCCCAGAGGAGTCATCATTTCATGAACAGATCTGCTCTCTGCCAAGTGACCAAACAGAGGTCAAGTGATTTAATTTAACAAATCAAAAGTAGCCACCAGAAGAATGCAAGTCCCTTGATGTGTTTTAATGCAGAGCTGTTTATAAAGTGGTTTATTTTTATAACACCCTCTCCTTCTTCTCCTCTGCCTTCCCTTCCTCCATGAAAAACCCCAGGGAATTTATTTCATGCACAAAACCTTTAGGGCAGGTAGGGATGAACACTACCTAAAGTCATCTGGAGGCTTTTACCTGACAAATCTTTCCTTGAAGTTGACAGACCATTAAAATGCAGCCACTGGGTAAGAGAAATGAATAGTTCTTGTGTTTTATTATTTCAGCAGTTCAGAAAAGGCTTAGGAAAAGGTGACCACGTAGCACTGGAATACAAGCAAACAGCTGGGACACACAGCTGGGACAAAAGGCACTTGTTCTCATGAACAGTAGGATGATTCAAATTCCATCTACACAGCATCAGTTTGCTGAAGAAAACTCTGGTTCCCAGAAAAACCTGAAGGTTGGATGGCACCGTCTTTGTCTTACGTGGATTTTGAGCTACAAATACCGGACCTTTGGGAAAGGAAGGACAACTGTCCAAGAGAAAATGGTTCTTGTCAGAGGTGTTTTAAGAGCAACTTGTGACATTTTTCATCAATATGTGATTTATTTTGATCTGCAAAACACCTCAGAGGTGCCTTCCATTCGCTGTGCCTCTGATTCATCCAGTTTAGTCAATTCAATTTTTAAATTCAGTGTCCAACTGAATCTAATGAAATTAAATTTCCAGCAAAAGCCCCCTTGAACATGAAAATTCATCCCCTGTATCTGATACCAGCACTAAGACACTCAACAGCCCTGCATCACCTGCCATGTGCTGATGTGCAAGGAGAAATCAAACTCATCTCACTCTCCCCTAACCCCATCTGCACTGATAACAGGAGTAAAAATTGCCTTCTTCTCATTTAAGCAAGCAGACAGAACCCAGAGGCGAGGCCACGTGCAGCCCTGCTGACAATATGCAAGTCCATAAAACTCTTCTGAAGTAAATTCAGAAAACAGTTCCCTGCCTTCTCAGCCAGTTGGGAGGCTTCACCTTTGGAGTTATTATTAAAAATTCCCAATGGTGGCTTAAATATTTCTCAGGAATGCACAGCTGAGTGTGAGAGTCATCCTGCTCCCTGGAACCTCTCTGTGCCGTCAGCACTCAGGGATATTCTTTCAAGGTGTTTTTTTTTCCCAAAATGTGCCAATCCCACACCTCTGCTCCAGTCCTGGAGAAGGACTTTTCCAGCTCTTCAGGAGGATGTGACCGCCCATCCATGTTTTTATTAACAAAGTCTGCAGGCTGAATCCATGCCTGAATTCTGGAAACTTTCAAGCTGCCTGTTGTAGTTGCACTGGCACCATCTTTAATTCTTGTCCCAGCTCATACAATATTCTTGTTTGCTAGTTTAATATTCCTCTTTTAACAGGGGAATGAGCCCTGGCTCTTCTGAGTGCTGGAGAACGGAGCAGCACCCACATTCCAAACTTTACCAGCATGGATGGTGCTTGACATAGAGGGATGAGACTCAGGAGCCCTTTCCACAAAGCTAAAAATCCATGGCAAAGGCAGCAGCAATGCAAGGAATGGCAGAGAGAGACAATCAGAGAGAAAAATAAAGTAATGGAATAAAAGTTAAGGAAAGGAATATTCTGGAATGTGCCAAGGGCTTCCATCAATATTCTGCACCCAGCTCAGGTGTTGTTACAGTCCTGTGACTGCTGTTTCCTGTGATACATTAAATCACTTGTTTGGGATTGGCTTATTATAATAAACAACACCCAATTCCTGGTAAAATAACAATAAAATAACAATCCATGACTGCTGGAGAAGACTTTTTTGCCACCTAATCTCTCATCATGGGACAAAGACATTCAGCTTAGCCAAAACTCTGCCTATCAAACCATTCTCAAGTCCTTTATGCTGAAATGGACAGGACTGATCTCACCTGTGAGCTTTGTGATGTCTGTGGGCTACGGGACATCTAAGGATTTGTTAATATTTCACTGGGATTGCAAAAGTTTTTGCTCATCTTCCTATGGCAACTGGATCAGTGAATGACAGAATAGTTTGGGCTGGAAAGGTTTAAAGACCACCTAATTCCACAGGGACACTTTCACTAAGCCAGGCTGTGCCAAGCCCTGTCCAACCTGGCCCGGAACCAGAGATCCATTCAAAACCAGAAATTCCCAGCTGGGGAGGTTGCACCTCCACGTCCTGAGGAACAAGTGCCTTGGATTGAAGCTCACTGCAAGCAAGGGGAGCAGCTCCACCACCTCAGCTCCACATTCCTGCAGCACAGGGTCTCTGTCAGCAACTACAACCACGGCCAAGAGCTGCAAAACCTCATGCAAACCACTGCCAGTAATTCCAGTTAACCAAAGCTTGGGAAAAGGGCTCATTGCTCTGAGAGCACAAACACCAAACTAAGGGTAAGCGTGTTTTCCATTGGCCCAGTATTATTTTAAAGCCATTTGTTCACAGAAATCAAGAGTTGCTCACACTGAACTATAAAAACCTTAAAGCCTGAGCAAGATTTGAGAGAAAGTCTCAATGTTTCTCTCATCTCCGGGGTAATATTCCCTGGCAGATATTTAGATATTTACTTGCTTTCATGTCTGTTTTTTTCAGCTGAGAGGGGGTTATTTTTTCTGAAATGACTTCACCCTGTCCAAAAATCTGTGAGAAATGGCACTAAACAGCTCCAGCTCCGTAAGAGCCCATCAGATGCACCCAAGGAGAAAAGCTCTCTGCTTTGTACCAGTTCACGCTGCATTAATGACAGGATTTCAATGGAAAAACTCGTTTGCTCTGTGCTATGCAAATGAGGCACCACCAGCAGCATCTTCAAAGCAGGGAATGAAAGCGTGTGAGTGAGCAAAACCAACTTTATAGTGAGATAAAATTATTATCCCACTCATTAGGTGGACCTAATGCATTACCTCTGCTGGGACCTTTGGACTCTGAAATGTGCAATGAGAGAAATCATTGAGGGGAAGGGAGGAGAAAAACAGAAATCAGTAAGAATCCTAATCTTTAATTTTTGCTTTAAAAACCCCTTACAAGATTGAAACACCCCACAGTTCTCTCCAAACAGAATTTGCTACAAACACTTTATCACCTGCACATATTTTAGCATTCTCTCCATGGATCAGATGTAGCAGATTTAGCAACCAGTGCTGGAGCACTACATCAAAATTCTATTATTCTGTGCAACTGCATTATGCATTAAGATGCCTTGTCACCACCAGATTCTCCCCCTCAAAATGACTCCATGCTTGCTGGGCAGAATATCTATCAGGAGGAGATCCTTCAGTTGATCTAGGATTTGGAAAATAAGCTTAAATTTAATTTTTCACCTTTGAAAGAAATGCTTTGGGTCTCTACTGGTGTTTTTAAAGAGTGGAATGGGCTGAATTATCACCCACCACAAGTTTAGGACTGCTGGGAGGTCAGGGACTTTCTCCACAGGCTTTTATTCTGTCTAGAGGTGGACTTGAAGTAAAATAGGGACTCAAACCTCTTCCTTTCTCCCAGAATTTTTCCCTCCACCCAGGTGAAGGATTTGGAAGAGCTGTAAAGCTGGACAACGCTCCTGAGCATCCCAGAGGGGCTGGGAAAAGGAAGACCTGGGAACTTCCCCAGAGAGGTCCAGAGCAGCACATCCAGACCTATTTCTGTGCCAGGAGCAGTCCCAAGGATCCAGGAGCACGTGGGGATGTCCCATTTTTCACAGATATTTCCCATTTATGTTCCTAATCAGTGGCAGAGTGGAGTCACTTCCTTTTTTTCCCAGTGAAGTTTTCCCAGGAGATCTGCAGATACTCACCCTGTTACTGCTCAGGTTATAAGGGGGGGCTAAATCCTGGCGGCTTGCAGAGAGCTGGAAGAGTTAAAAGAAGCAGAATAATTTCTTAACAAGAACTTTAAAAAATTCCTTTTGACTCATAAGGCTGAAAAGAAACAGTTTTGTGGTTAAAGCAGAATCAAAATCCAAGAAACACAAAGTGAAATTTTAATTCTTGACCTGGGAGAAGCCAAAATTTGACACTGGTTTGATTACCAGTTCTATCAAATGATTTCTTTCCAAATTTTGGGCAGCAGAAGTCTCATTTTTCTTTTGCACAACACCGGTACAAAGCTTAAGTTCAGCAAATACTTGTAACTTGCTTTCAAATCTTCTGAAGAGAAAAAAAATCTTCAACTTGGAGAGTAAATGAAAAATCTCCAGTGTTCAGGAAAAAAAAAAAACAAACAAAAAACCCAAGTTCTTTTTATGTTGCTTTTCCAGATAATCTGGATTTAGGGACTTGCCTATGTGATGAAAGCAGGAATATGGGCAGATTTTGTCTGCACTTTGCCATTTCCACACTCAAAAATGAGCACAGAGGGGTCAAAAAGAAGGAAATTCATTGTTATGCTCCATGACTCCAGCACCTGTGAATGAAGAGTGGAGCTGCTGGAGATGCCAGCAGGGAAAACTCACCCGATTCACGTTGGGGGAACTCAGGCTCCTGCGGTAGAGTTTTCCTTTTCCCATCAGCTGCTCCTTTACAGCAACTTCCTGCCAGACACAGAGAGCAAAACAAAGAAAATAAGTGTATTTGGCAAGAATTAAAGCTCTGATCATCCCAGGATAGCTTTGTCTATACAAATAAAATGTTTTTAAGCTGCCTTGTGGCACAGGCTGCTGTCTGTAAAGTTCACATGGCTAAAATTATGAATGGATAAATTTTAACATCTGGTATTTTGCTGATTGGCACATGCAGGATTTTGCAGCTAGTCCTGATTCTAGGAGATGACAGAGATGCAAAGACTAAGATTCTCTTTCCTAGCTGAGCTCCTATTTTAATCCTTTAAACTAATTATAAATGACAGGGAACTTGCTTTCAATATTTAAAGTGCATCACACTTCCCTGTGAATTTATAGTGGGCAGGCACAAGCTCCAGCTTGTTTTGCATAACTTTTCTCTTCGTGCTTGCATAATTTATATCCAAGAGAACAATTTTCAATAAATGTTTTTCTCTCCTGTATTTTTCCTGGTAAACAGATCAAGTTATAGCACTTAAAATTAACCCAATCAATGTCTTTTTTTTATTGGCAGGATGGCTTTGGTGAATCCGAAGTAGAATGTGGGCAAAATGACAAAACTTCTACTGGCAATTTCAGAAACTATTGCTGAAGCTTCAGAAAGCAAAAGTTAAGGCCACGCAACTCCTTTTTCTGAACCAGAATTAGCAAGGAACAGCCTTAAAACCAAACCAAGCATCCCAGAACTGTGCCCTGAGCAGAGAATTCCCAGCCCCATCCGGGCTGGAGCTGAGCGAGGACATCTCTGCTCCCCGGGATCTCCGCCACATGCTCACTTTGGGAGGCTGAGACGTGCACTGGGGTGGTTTTTGGGGTTGTTTGGCAGTTTGTGTGCACTCAGGAGGATGTTTGGATTGCACCCACTGTTCTCAGGACATTCCCTGCTGCAGCCCTGGAGCCAGACCTGGCGCAGCCGGTCCAGGGTGAGGATGTTCTCCACGGCCAGGACGCTCCGCAGGTACTTCTCAATGTAGGCTTCAGAGTCAGCTGAAGCTGCATCTTCCACGTTTGCTGCCATCCTGGCCAGTGCCTCCCGCTCCTCAGCCCCTTGAGCATCCTGGGGAGATGAAAAGAGATGGCAGCTTTTTAAAATAAACCCCAAATCTCCCACATCACTCCCGGAGAAAACACATTTTTAAACCACGTGGCACAAGTTCAATGCTGTTTGTCCTTAAGCTCAGGGGCAGATTAGAATCACGGAATCATGGATAGTTTGGGCTGGAAGGGACCTTAAAACTCATCCCATTCCACCCCCTGCCATGGGCAGGGACACCTTCCACTATCCCAAATCGCTCCAAGCCTGCCCAACCCGGCCTTGGACACTTCCAGGGATGGACAGTCCAGAACCTCTCTGGGCAATCACTGCCTCACCACCCTTAAGAGGAAAGGATTTCTTCCTAATACCTCTTCTAAATTCCTTCCTAATACCCAATCTAAGATTCTGATCCAAATGAACCCCTTGTGCCATGCAACCTGCACGGGTGCTCCTACCACCGTCACAGACATCTCAAGCTGTACGTGGTTATTGTTTCGAGGCTTTTGGGGCTCTTTCTGAGAGTCTCACAGTGAGACATTGCCATTAATTAGCAAAAGGGTTGCATTCAGATATTTCATAATTAAAAAGTGCTCAAGCACATTTGGGCCATTATCTAACCTGAGAGGAAAACAAAATTTCAAGTGAGCTGCAGGAAGAAAAAAACAGAACATTGCTTGAGAAGCATTTCAACACAGAGTGCAAAATGCAGCAGAACATGAAAGAGCCAGGCAGCAATCAGAGTTTTGGCTCTTCATGTGTTAATGTTTTCACAAGTGCTCTGATAGAGCATCTCTTTGGAAGGGAAGGATTAGCATCTAACTGGGAAATGCTCAGGAATCAAGAGTTGCATAAAGACATTACTGAGAAAAAGCCACTTTGTTACTTTTTCCACAGATTCCAGTGCTCCCCACAGCAGGCACTTCACCTGCCCATTTTTCCTCCCTCTTCTTCCCCCGCTCTCTCTTCAAACTGCCTCTTCAAGGATCTGAGCAAATAGATGCTCACTCAACAAAATACACAGGGACACTGATAAGACAGAGGTTGCTGCTAAGTCACAGCATGTAAAGGAATGGGCTCCACCTTTTACAAGCCACAGTTTATGCTGGCAGCAGCAAGAGCCAGCGCGCTCAAAATGAGGGGGAAAGCACAAAATTAGAGGCTCTTGGCCAATTTGAGACACTCTTGATTCCTTATTCACCTCTGGAATGTTTGAGACTATCTCAAAAGTGACGCCACAGCCAGGGATGGAACTTCTTGGGGACATTCTTCGGAGGAAACTCTGTGCAAAACCCTGTGGGGAGGAAACACAAGGAAAACGTGGATTAACAGATTCCAGCTGAAATAAATACAGTTCACAATGAAAGAAGCCCAAACTCCAAAGTCCAACTAATAAATATATAAGAGCCAAAGATTTTAAGTTGCATAAAATAATTTGCTTGCCTGTATTGTAGATACAGCAAAGGATTCACTTCATTCCTTGCAAGGTGACTGTTTCACCAAGCATCAGCTGCTTTTAGAGGTGTTTTTTTTTTCCTGACAGAGCCCTAGGTGACTTGTCTTGAATATTGACAAGTACCGACATTAAATTCTTGACCAAAGAGATCGTTATGAAGAATGATTTAAGGGGCATGGTCATTGTTTATGCTGACTTGGCGCCTTGCAGGGTTAAGAACTGGACTGTTGAATTAATGCAGAGATGAGTCATTCAAAGATGCTGCTGAGACAAACTCCCAGGAAAGGTTATTGACGGGCGGTTTTAGAAAAACAGCAAGAAAGCCGAAGATTCTGTGTCAAATGAAAGTAAAAACCAGCATTGACTAAATCTGTAGAAAACAGAATTGATGAAGACTTTGCACGATTGTGATTATTGGCACGTCCAATTTATCTGTTCAATAGAGTCTCCCATTCCATGTGACAAAAAAATTCCCTGTTCTGCCCTTGCTGATATGAAGCTTCTGCCTGATGGAAGCACCAAGAACTGGGGTTCTACTCGCAGCACTGGGAGCTGCCTACAGGGTTTCTGGGTGTGACCACACCTCTTCTCTTTGCTCTTGCCTCAGATTTTAACTAGAGATGTGCAACCAGAATAACAATCCAGGCTTTCTGCTTTGTCATTATCACTGCCAGGGGAGGCTGGGTTCTGAGACAATGCTGAACAAACTCCTTCCTCCCCCATTGCTCTCAGGATTTATATTATTTTCAGGGCATGATGCTGCAAATGGAATGACAACTTCACTGCCTGCCATTTATCAAACACCCTGCTCTCACCTACACATTATTGTAAGAGCACCAACTGGAAAACATAAAGAACTAAGAGTGATTAACTCTGACGAATTAACGCAAGGGATCTCTCCTCCAACTATTCCTAGTTGATTTCTAAATACCTGTAGGTGCAAATAGAAATGGGTAGCAGCAATGTGTGAATTTAATATAGGACTAGGGAAAGACAGAAGTTCCTTCATGCAAAATACGAACTCCGAGCTCACAAGAAATTAACTCTTCCCACTTTTCCCAGTGATAAAACACTTAGGAGTTAACAGAGAGATAACTAAACTCCTTATATTTAGATGCCACAGAGCCTTTAAAACCAAGCTGTGTCATCACCCACAATACAAGGGATACCAGGAAAACGACTTGGCAGCTCAAAGCCCCGCTGGACGCCGCTGATACGGCGCTTCCATCCGGGCTGAGACGGGGGAGAGACGAGGGAATCTGAGTCCTGGGAAGCGGGGAGGGCTGCAGGAGCTGTACCTGTCTGCCGTAGACGTTGACACAGATGCGCTTGCGCAGCACCAGCTGCATCTCTGCAGGGTGGCTGAGCTGGACAGTGGCTCTGACAATCAGATAAACCCTCTCCTCTGCTGCCGTCCCCTTGCTGAGCTGGATGCAGTCGTGGACCGTGGAGTCCCACGAGGCTTCTGCTTTCACCTGCAAAAGGGAAAAAAATAAAAATAAATGTATCCTCTAATAAGCATAATTAGGTGTATAATTAACTGTAATTAATTAAGCATAATTAGCAAAAATACATAATACATAAATTTTGAGAGTCGGCTTCTCCGTTTCGCTCCCCGTGAAGAAAAAATCCCTGCACTTTAGAAGAGGCCATTTAAAAATCAAGATCAGTTTGCCAAATGAAGACGTTGGGATTAAAAATGCCAACTTGCTCAAACTCTGGAACATTTCCTCTTGAAAAAAGAGCTTTGAATACCCAGGATCATTGCAAATAAATTATAAAATATGCAGAAGTGCAGGACCATTTGGCCTAATTTATTAAGATAAACCAGAGAGCAACAGAGATTGCAGTGGAAATCTTCCATCACACCACAAAAATTCTCCTGTTCGTATTTGAGAAATAACTTTGCTGAAGCGTTTCTAGCAATACAGAAAAAGCTGGAATTTTTCTTCTTGCATGTTAAAATATAAGTATTACTGAAGATTTAAATGGTTTATCTTCAAGTCATAAACTTGCCTGGTAGCCAAATTCCCAGGCTTTAAAAACGAATCAGGACAAAAAAAAGCCCCTAACAGAATTATCAGGAATAAAACTCCTCTAAAAATAGAAGAAGAAATAAATTTCAGAGAAAGGAGCAAAATTTTAGGGAATAAGTCAGAGACTCTAAACCTAACAGCAAAAATTATAAACCAACAGTTGTGAAGTTGTAGAACTATGAGTTATGTGGCAAAATGAAGCATAATGAGTGTAACAATGCAGAGGTAAAAAATGTTAACAATTAAGATTGTTTGGTTTTTCAGCTGGGGCTTTTGTACTCTAATTTGCTCGGGGGCTTTGCTTTGTTAAACACAAACTGAATCCCAAGGTTTCAGAATACTTGGATTTGGATGAAGGAAGAACCTTGAGTTTTACTATTTTCCAAATCATGGTTATACTCCTAGCGAATATTCCTTGAAAACGGAGTTGCTCACAGAAGAAATAAGTGCTGCATCATTTCTATGACATATTTGATGTATTATTTTCACACGTGGATATACAAAAGGAACAATTAAAAGACTAAAATTCCCTGGTCTGCAGCTTTTCTTACCTCACTGTCGTGATGCTTCACAATCTGCAGCTCAAAGAATTCCTCCTCCTCCTCTGCCACCAGAGTAGCATCCCAGCCTCCTGCCTCTGGGTCATCCAGGTTATCCTGGGAGCTGAAGTCATCAGCTACAAACAGGAGGGGATGTGGAAGGTGAGGAAACACAAAGAAATCAACCCTTTTAAAAAACATCCAGCAAGTCATGAATCCACATTTTCATCCCCAACTCCCCAACTTGGCTGCTTTGACTTCACCTACAAAATTAAAGCTCCCGCATTGTCCCACTTCCAACAAAAAATTCTATTTCTATACAGGAAGTGTGCACATGGATTTGGGGGCACAGACTCAAACGTGCCCAACAAAGGGCAGGAATCTCCCCCCGTGGCAAACACCCCCTCCTTGCCCATGGGTGGATTTGCAGCACTGAGCTCACTTGGCCTCAGCTGCGTGGTGTTGTTAAGATAAGCTGCTGGATGAACAGGAGAAAACACAGTACTTTTACATCGTGATTAAACAAACCCTTAATCTGGGTCTTGAGAAGCTCAACCTGCCCTGGCTGGAGTTATGAATTATTAACCAGCTCCTCTCTGAAGCCATTGGATCCATGGATGTGCTGTCCCAGGTGGACAAACCACCAGCGTCAGGAGATGGCAGCCCAGATCTCCTCACAGCAGGCTGGATGCCACCTCCCCTTCTCATCCAAATGTTAACCCTCCTTTAAACATCCTGGCAAGGATTTATTCAGCTGATTGCTCCCTGGACTGCTTTGGAGCTGCCGTCTTCTCGGTTCCAACTTCCCATCTTTGGTAGGAGCGTGTGACAAATACATTGCTCAAACTGGATCTTGTATTGAAACACAGGATTATAAAACCTATGGTTCCTTCCATACATAATACTGTGTATGTTGAAACATTAAGCAGTATGTTTCAGGAAAAATGGGCATTTCTCCAATTAATCCACCTGCCATTCCAAGCTTTTATTAATTTTATGAGCTTGCTTCAATTCTGTAACATTCATTGGCTGGACAAAGTTTGTTTTCAAAGGACTCTGTCATCTTAAGAACCACTTACCATTCAAGTCAAGGAATATAACAGGAATGTGAGTTTCCATACCAGCCACAGGAGTCCTAAAATGCAAGACAGAGACAATGGTGGCATTTAAAGTAACAGAGATTTACCCAGCACACGTCCCTGATGATCCAACCCCCCAGGACATTGCATTCAGTCTGCAAGTTTTAGCCAGACCATTGATAACCTTGGCAAACCTCTCTATTTTAATTTAGTGCCGCAGATTCCAAGAGACTCAAATAAATTAGTATTTCTTTCATACCAGCTCTCTTAGAATCATTATCTTCTTTGACCTCTGCTTTCCGAAATGTTTTCTCCCTCTTAAACGCTAATAGCAAAATTAAGTTTATTTACTCTGACACACACATTCACGAAATGCAAACCCCTCTACTTTAGTGATGGCAGGGAAAATGGGGAAGAGGGAATCAGAAAAGTCAGTCTGGAAGTTTTTACACTAACACTAATGCTGCCTCTCCACACAGTTATTACTCTTTCTTACAAAACACATATTTAAGAGCCGAAATCAATGAATTTATAGTGAACAAGAGCAGGCTGGATTCTTACGTAATATATAAAGTGCTTGAATCATACTGAACATTTCCTCTGGTGCAAATGTCTGCAAATCAGATTCTTCCTGGAGCAAGTTTCCTGCAGCTCCACTCAAACCTAACACAACACATCGATGTGAAAGTTGCTGTGTTTCCAACAAGAACTTGATCTTTTTTATGTTTTAGAAGCTCTGACAAACTTCAGCTTAAAACTCCATGACACTCAATTCCATCACTAAATCCTGTCAGAGGTTTGCTCAGAGAAGATATTCAGGAAGCTGCAAGCAACTGAAGACGAGGTTTGAGGTGGAACAACCCTGAATCCTTATCTGCAGCTGTTGCTCACAGCTGATCCAGCACAGCAGCCTCACTCCAGTGTTCTCTACTATTTTTAATGTTCAGAAAATCACATGGAACACTTGCTGACTAAACAGAGTTTGTTCTCAAACCAGGAGTGCAACAAAATGCTCCTGGAGATGCAGTTTTATGATGAGGGGGCAGCTTTTAAGTGAATGAACTAGGTAGTTAACATATTAGCTAATTTTTTTAAATGGCGAGTGCAGTGGTAATAAATATTGATTCCTTTTTTCAGAAGGTTATAATTACACTCTGATCAATAACAGTATCGTTTACCAAACAGCATTTCTGGATTTCAGAGACACAACCTGATAAAATAATTTAAGCAAGAGGCCTAATTTTAACAACTTTGCTCATGCAGGGTACAGAGGCCAGATTGAGGAGAGGAAAAAAATGGCCACAATCCAAAGCCAGGAATGGGCTGTGCATCATTTTTACATTCCTCCTACGGGAATGGATGTTCCTACCACTCTGCTGGAGCTCCAGGGATCCCACTGCCAGCAGAAGGAACCATCACAGCATTCCTTTCTTCCGTCAGGGTCAGCCTCATCTCCAAAAGCTGAGCCTCCCGATCCGCATCGTCTTCTGTTTTATCTGGAAGCAGGATGTCAGTCAGGACAGCAGAGCAGTTCTGAGTGCCTCTGGCACCATGGCAATGATTTTATACCACCCACGACAGAATAAACCCTGCTCTGCTCTCAATTCAGCACACAAAGAAACACCCTGAAACAACAAACAAGTCTAACTTTAATTTCACCCCAAAAAATTACTGCTGAGTTCAGAGATTCAACTCTCCATTAACTTCTTCTCTAAATCTGACAATATATTAAGATTAAAAGTGTGTGCACATCTCTCAGCCTTTTACTATTATTTCTTTTAACAGCATTTTCCTCACCAGGCTTCCCCACGAGTTTCTGCAGCTGCTGATCAAGGTACTCCTGGCGCTTTGTTAAGGCACAGAGCCACTTCCGACGGAGCCTCTCCAAGTCCCTGTCCTGAAAAGGGGGAAAAAAATCATATTCAACACTGCCCCAGGAAAGCCAAGGTTTCCTTATGGTGGCTTGCACATTTCCTCAACCCTTCCCCTCATCCTACACCCAAGCAGAAAAGGAAGACGGAGCAGACACGTCCAAACCCTTCAACTTTCCACATCTTATTGGAAGTACTTTTTCCTTGCCACCTCTTCAGCTGTTTTTCTGTACTACCCAGCTGAAAAAAACTTGACTTTTTACAGTTCTTTGCCCCCAAACTACTCCAAAACTCATGAACCACGAGCTGGAAACCCCAGTCCTCACCACTCCCTGCAGTGTTTAGCAGCCTCATGCCAGGAACCCATCCCTGCCCCACACCATCCTACTGGCCCCAGTTATGGCATTTGAAAACAAACCTCTTAAAATAATTTTTCTCAAGTGCTCATGTCCTTTAAAAAACCCCCAAAACACCTCATTATCCTTAAGAACATTCAGTTCCTCCTCTAACATGCTTTAATCTGAAATTTTCTGCATTTGTAAGAGAGAATTTTAAATTTTTACCTGATAACTGTCCATTTCATCCTCTTCCTCCTAGGCCAAAACACACAAAACCATGCCATTAATTTTTTTTTTTTTTTTGATAGCAGGAAACACACTGAATGCAGAAGGTGTAACTAATTTAAGCAATATTAACAGTCTTACATAGAAGTCTGAGCTTAGCAATGGCATGGTCACAGAATTAAAACACACTGACACCCCAAAGATTTGCTGCTATCATCTTATCTAAACACCAACCAGAACAATCCAATAATTATAACAGAAAAATTCACAGTAATGTAACTATTAGAGGTCTTGATAATTGAAAACAAGTGAAATACAAGAAACAGCTTAAAACCTGTTGATCCTGGAGAGCAAAGAAAAATGCTCTGTTTTTCCTCTTAGACTTCAGAGTGAATGTTACAGCAAGTGCTGAAAAATTAAAGTCTGGTACAGGATCCCAGAATCCCAGAGCTGCCAAGGTTGGAAAAGATCTCTAAGATCATCGAGTCCAACCATCAACCAGCACCACCACCATGGTCAGCACTGAACCTCAAACATGTTTTTTGAACACTTTCAGGGATGGGGACTCCAGCACTGTCCTGGGCAGCTGTGTCAGGGCTGGACAGCCCTTTCCACGAAGGGATTGTTCCCAATATCCAACCTGACCCTCCCCTGGCACAGCCTGAGGCCGTTCCCTCTCATCCTTGTCCCTGTTCCCTGCAAGCAGAGCCCGACCCTCCCTGGCTGTTCTGTCCTGTCAGGGAGTTGTGCAGAGCCAGAAGGTCCCCCCTGAGCCTCCTTTTCTCCAGGGGCTGAGCCCCTTTCCCAGCTCCCTCAGCTCTGTTCCCTTCCCTGGACACTCTCCAGCCCCTCAGGGTCTCTGCTGTCATGAGGGGCCCAGAGCTGCCCCCAAAACTGAGGTGTGTACAAAGGACTGGAGGTAACTTTGCTGCAAAGGAGAAGAACTGTAAAAATCTATTGTAATTCTCAGGGAATTAGAGCAGCAGCCACACCAGGAGTGACAATGGAGACCTTAAACCTTTCATTCCCATTATTTTCTGATGGCAGACACTACCTTTAGTTCTCGACCTTCATCCCAAGCAGAGCCACTTGCAATGAGCACAACTGCCCCTCCTCACAGGGAATGGAAAAGGAATGAGGGCTCCAACCCTCAAGGAGTTATTACTTATCTAGTTAAGCAATAACGAGCCACCAGAGCCTCCTTTTGTACCTTAATCATGAAAGCAAAAACTTAGCTAAGCTAAAATTAAAAAGCCATAGAGAAGAGGCATTTCCTCAGTTCAAGGTCTTTAGAAAATCTTTCACATTCCAGAGGTACCTGATTTACCTGAGATAAGAGAAATGATAATAAGGGGACTAAAAATCCAGGTGCTCATGTCCAAAGTCTATTGTAAGCAACAGGCCCCATAAAACCTGGTTTTCAATGGCCCTTTCCCATGGGGGTTATCAGTGTCAGGCACAACCCACTGGTCTCTCTCTCTCTCAAGTAGAGTTTAAGTCTTTTTTCTTGACAGAATGTTCCATTTTGGGGATTGCCAGCTCTGTGGGATAAGGCTGGAACTGGTCAGTGGATCAGGAATTCACTGGGGAAGAAACAGGATGAGGCAGACAGGATGCTCCCCTGGGACTTGTCCCGACAAAGCAGGCTAAAAGGGGCACTTGTGGGTAGTGGGTCAAGGAAAAACTGCAAGAATCAAGCATTCTCTCCCAGGAGAGAAACTTGCTCCATTCAGGAGTTTCCTGTCTTTACAGGAAAGAAATGTGGGTATCAGGGGCTGCTGTGATGGAAAGGCTGCAGGCAGAGTCAGCAGGAGCATAACAGGGAATAACAGGAATAATCTGCCAGGATGCTGCTGGAAAGGTGGGAAAAATTCCCCTTTTTGCATCCCTGACACACAATGGGAAAGGACTGCTCAGGTTAGGAGACAACAAAAACCCCAAGTACTTCAGGGCTCAAAGGAAAAGCCATCCTGATTAAGCAAAAAAAGGGGGAGCAGACACGGATTGAATCATACCCGGTCAAGGGGGACATTTCGGGACATCTCCTACTTTTCCATTTAGCTGGCCTTGTCTCAAGCAGGGCAGCAAATCAAACAAGTTCACAGACTTGTTCTGCTGCACCAGATTTTGGCTTTGCCAGCTCCAGGGAGTGACTGAATTTTCATTTATCTGTTGGGGGAAAAGTCAAAGTGCACCAGAAACGCACAGGAGCACTGCAAGAAGATAATCTCTAAAAAGAGATGGATACACATGAGGTGCAGTGTGTGTGAGGTTGTCAAACAACTGGCCAGCAACTACTGTGGGCCACAACTGGTTCATGGAATTCCAACATTTGTAATTGGACACTATTTGAATATATGTTCCACCGGTTTATTTTAGTTTGAATTTTTAATCTGAGTGCTTTTAGTTTATTTTTATCTTGAATACTTACTTAAAATTGTTTTCCATGCCTAATATCTGGAGTAAAATCTACAGGAAAAACTCCTAATGGATTTTAGGAGTGTTTGTATTTTCTTTTCTTCTTTGAGTGGTGTGTCAAGGCCGCGCTGCTTGATAGGAAAAAAAACCCAACCAAAACCTAAAGAGACACACAACATCTTACAACTGTTACTTTTGCCATGGAAAATTATTCCCTTTGTGCTTTCCAGCTCTTGAAAACAGCTGACAGTAAATATTCAGAGTCTTACCTGATAATTTTGTGACTTGACATGTTTTATTTGAACACAGCCAATGCCAACAGATAATATGGATTCCTCCATCAGTGGCAAGGTCCCAGATTCCTGCACAGATTTCACTTCAACCTGGATTCGTCGAGATTGCCCCTGTCCAAAAGAACAATTTGAAATGCTTGTTTAAAAAAAGGAATATAAAGCACTCAAAGTTTAATTCCAGAGAGACCTCTACTGGCAGCCACTGGCAAGGAATATTATATTTTTACCTTGGGAAGAACAAAGCAGAACAATCCCAATAACCCAGTGTTCAAGAGATTCCTCTCGTGTTGCAAGGATTTATATTTACAGGATTTATGTATTTACAGAGAAAAATAAAAGTTCAGCATTCAGCAACTCTCCAGTTTACTTTTCTGGAGGGTTTTGAAACATACACGGAAAGGATTTTCATTTTAATATTTCTGAAGGTGGAAAATAGGATCTTCTCCCCACCTACAAAAGAGAGCAAACAGCTACTGGAATTTCAGTGAACTTTTCCTACTGCTCTCCTTGGCTGAAAATTCTGACCCACTGATGGTATCAGTGCAGCAAAGAAACTGCTCTTTAGTAAAACTGTAAGGGCAAAAAAAAAAAGGAAATTAAAAAAATAAAATGAAAATAAAAATCAAAGGAGCTGGTGAGGTCAGAGGAGCAGCCTGTATCTAACTTTTACTGATTCCTCGTGTTCTTTGGGCAGTAGCTTATCAATAGCTCATCATTTAAAACCATGAGCTATTCAGTTAAGCATTAACAATTTAAAGCAGGTGGAATTCAAAGAACAAAGGAGTGCTTGGCTGGAAGGATCAAATAAAGGGGAACTCTGGACCTCTTTAAAAAATAATGAAGTTCAGTGGAGACTGATGTCCCTTCTGCCAGGTGCTGGCACAGGACAGGGCACAGGACAGAGAAAAAGGTTACAGGGAAGGCTGGAGCCACCCTTAAGCTGAGTTTCGCTGTCTCCTTGGGAGGGACCCCACTTTACATCCGTCTTCCACAACATCACATTTCGCACCTAAGCTTGACACTTCCTTGGACATCTTGGCCGTCCAAAGAAAAGCTCCTCAGGTTCCCACGTGCTTTTTGCCCAGCTGGAGCCCTGCCCGTGCCACCTCACCTGTCTGAGCTGGAAGATGCCTCCTGTGCTGACATCCCTGGCAGGGGTCACCTCGACTGGGCAGTACTCCCCGTTCTCGTTCAGCTCCAGGATCTGAACCCACAGCTCCACTTTGCGGGTCACCTCACTCCACCTGCAAAACAAGTCAAATACTGGGTTGTTTCTTTTGTTTCGTTGGTTTTTTTCTCAAAGAAAAAGGAATTAGAACATCAAAACACCGAGCTCAGACTGCAGATCGAAGCAGCAACAACCGCTGCAATAAATGCACAACAAGCCTTTTCCTGATTCCAATACAAACCCCAATTCCACATTTAAGCTCTGGTCTCAACTCCTGCCACAGAAGCCCAGTGTTATCAGGGCAATCAGATTGAGATGGGAGACAGAAGAATGAAATATGACATTGTCTCACAAGCTCTCAAGATTCAGAGCGCTTTCCTGACCTTCATCATCTCACTGCCTTCTCTCCAATTCTTCCCAGAGCTTAATAAGAAACAGCCATTTCTGCAGAACTTCAGAATTAAAAAGGACAGACGTGCTCACTACTCGGCTATCAAACATACCTCACTACTTTAGAGCATCTTTTTCCTCTTTGCCATATTTCCCTGACTTTTATTTTAAATTTCCCTACATGCAGCTTAATGCTCAACATAAGCTAAGCTGCAAGTAAAAAGAGAACTAACTGTCAATAAATTAAGATGCAGGGCTGCCTTCTAATTGGAGAGGCACAACAACTCACATTTAAGAAAATGCTACTATAAGATTACTTCGGGGACAACAAATGCTGCCAGCAAACAAACGACACCCCCGTTCAGTCTGAATTATCATACTGCTGCATATTTATTCCAAATTGAGGTAATGAGCAATAAAACTTTTCCATGGAAGCATTACAGGGATGGCATTTCATGGCCAGGAATAAATTGGACTCATCCAGCGGCCTTCAGTTCAAAATTTGACTCCTTACCCCAAACCTGTTTAAAAACTGGGGGCATCTCAGACACTGATTTTTCCCAAATTCTAAACCAAAGATGTATTTTCCATCTTTACCTGTCACGAAGGCTGCGTGTTTTGGCTTGAATGATTCCCAAATCCCACAGGGCCGGGTTTTTGCGGTCACCACTCTGCTTGTGCCCGTAAACTTCGATGGCCAAAGCGCCATCATAAAGATGTTCCATGAAGTCTTCAGAAATATTCACAGAAACCTCCTGGAAGGGACAAATCAGCTGATAACTGTGACTACACGACTCAGGCTGTGAGATTTTACTGCCTTGACTTTAATAAAAGGATTTATTAAAATCCCCCTGGTTTCCAAGACACAATCCAGGGGAAAGAAGTGTTGCCTCAGCTTGTAAAATCAGGAGGCAGGGCAGAGGTGTGTGATTTTCCAAAGAGTGAAGTCTACAAGGAGCTGAAAAATGGCCACAGGCTGTTGCAAACCCTGAGCCAACAGCCCAGAAAAAAATCAAACCATAGGTTCCAATGCTCAGAATCAGAAAAATCAAAACTCATCAGAAGGTGCTACATCTATTTCACAAATGCTAAGAGGAATAAATTGCTCAGTGCAATGAGAAGGGACAGAACACGATGAGAACTGGGGTGATTTGGCTGGGATTCATCCAAGCTGATTTTAGATGTCCCTATTAAAGATGCCTCTGCTCAGCTGCTCCAAAGCCAGTGGAAAAAGAAGAGTCTGTCCTACATAGTCTGTTTTGACTTCTAACAACTCGACTTCAACATCTACAGCAGCCTCATGTCCCAAAATTGGGACATTTCTCTCCATTTCATCAGAGTTTAGAGTGATCAGCTCAGTTACTGACATCAGATATCCTCAGATAAATATCCTCCATCCACGGTGAGTTTTACTGTGGATAAATTCAAATACAAGTTTCTCTGATGAACTAATGTTTTCCTTTATTAACCCCCTTCACTTTCAGTGATTTTTGTCCAAATGAACAGTGTAGAAGAATCAAACTTAAATGGACTCTGAAGACGTTTAAGTTCTTATTAAAAAAAATATTAGTGTATCAGCATCATGAAATTAAAAATCGTAGTAGGGCATCATGAAATATTATAATATGAGCAAAAAGGCAATTAAAACTGCTATACAAGCCTAAACCTGCTTTTTTTTTGCCTGCCTTACGGTTTAATTAATAAAACAGAAAAATAAATTACATTGCAGTGGTCGAAGACAACCATGCACCGTGGCTCCTTGCTGATGGAAGACTGGGAAGGATCCACCTCAGGTGCAACAATAACTGGCTCCACTTGATCCCAGAACGTGTATTTGCAGAACACAAAGTTGGACAGGTGCTGTGGCAAACCTGTAGCTTGAAGTATTTTAATCTAGAAAAGAGGCGAGAAACAAATGAAAAGCACTTATTCATCAGGCACTGAATTAAAAACACTTCCTGGTAGGACAATGTTCCACAGCAAAGGATAACAGAAAAATAAGAGCAGCAAACCAAAAACGATTTAGAAAATAAAATTTCTGCACTGGTACTCATTGGAGGCAGTACTTGGGGTGCAGCAGCTGAGCACAGTCACTAGATGTCACCAGGCTCATATTTCCTGGGGGTAACATTTTGCTCATTTTTAACGGTGAAATGCACCAAACCCACTGCAACTGAGGAGGAATACAAGAAAAATCTCATCCTTCCCCTGGCTCCTTTATTCTCCAGAAGTCCTTGGTTTAAGACACTACCTGCCCAAAATCAACCCAAAATCAACCCAAAGAATGCAAAAATGGCCTGTCCCCTCATCAAATCAAGGCCAAATAGAAACAAAATGTTGTGAATTCTCATTCTGATCTAAACAAAGCCATCGTATTCACCATATATTTAATAAACTTCTATTCTCCATTTGTCAAATTAAGACCAAATGAGTTAAGACTTCTGCACTAAGATCCTCAAGATTTGGCAGGAATGTTTTTTGCCAAAATGCCCCATCCTGCTTGTAAGCAATGGAGCTCTATGGGACAGGATAAAAAGTGGGGAAAAAAAGCACAATTTCTTCCAAATTGTTCACACTGTCCAGAAGTCAGCAAGGCTGGGGACCACTCCCTCTAATGCTTTTTGCCTCTCTCTTTTCTTACCTGTAGCTTGTAGTTTTACTACAACACAGAACTGTTATTAAATACTTCCTACTACTTTTCTTTTTATTACTAACAGTAATAAACACACTATACATATTTTACAAAATATTTAATATTTAGAGAAAGAAATATTGAGAATAAAAGAAATATTAAGAGAGAACGATTCCTAGAATGATGGGAGTTTTTCAGATTCTGTGACTCTTTTTGGATTAGATATTGCAGTGCCAATCCTAATACAAAGATCTTCCCTGGCTTCCATGACTCCAATAAACTTCCTGGGGTGAGCCTTTGGCATACAAATACAATTAATGAAAGGAACAAACCCCAACTAATTATCTTGTCTTATTTCAGCCATTCCAGAAACAAAACGAGGTTACAATGAGACATCCAACGTCCAGAAGCCAAGGATTTCTTTCTGACTCAGGATGGGAAGAGAAAAGGCCGCTCAGAGGTTGGGATACATCTGGAACTCACCCTGCAGACAAGTTTTCTCTCCTGGATGTCATTTTCATTTGAATAGTCAGGACTGTCCTCACCTCCCACCAGCCTGTCGTCGATTTCCCCGCTCACTCGAACAACTTCGATGTGGAGACGACCTGAAACCTGACAGGACAGGAGTCAATTATTTGTGTGCCAGAAAAGAGTGACAGCTTCATCCCCTCCCAGTCTTTAAGCAGCCAGTATTTTATTCCTTTTTGCACTGCTCTTGCACTCTGCGTTTGTTGCACCACACGAAGAACGCTTCGGAGCAAGAATCAAAGAGCCTTTGTTGCAAAAAACCATAAAGGAATCAGCCACCAGGGTGACTTGGAGAACAATCTCACCTTCAAACCAGTCTCTGGAGAGTCTGCAAAGTGCACACTTGATGCAGAGCATGGAGAATGTTGCCTGGTGTGCTCTGCTGCCTTTGAAGTTGTTCTTATATTTAAGAACCTATTCTTGATCGCAGGCAGTGAAACCAGCGGAGCTCTAGCTCATCCTAAGTATTTATTTTGGGCTATTTCCCTCAGAAAGGTGCTCAGGAAGCTTTCTCCTGTCACAATCACCGTGCTGGGATTCAGAGCTGTCTGAAAACTCCAGTAAAGTGTTATGGGACTTGCACAATTCCACATTGTTTAGCAAAGAACTTGCGCACACGAAACTGGAAATTATCTACGGTGTCCTGGTAATAAGATCCACAGGCTGTAATTAAACAGTTGAGTAAGGATAGATTATGAAGAATGACAAACCTCTCCCTTCTGATTGATGATTGGAACAGCATATTGAAGCTTCACATCATAGAACAGGCACTCAAGGAAAACATTGGCTACTCCAATAAGGCTGTGGTTTTCCTGCTCGTCGTAGAAGGGATCAGCTCTCCTGAAATAAGCTCTCATCACCTGCAAGCAAACCCAGAGTCAAGTCAGGAAACCAAATCTTCCAGGAAACACTTTTCAAAGTGCTGCACAACCAGCCCAGTGAAAGAAAAAGGGACTCAAGCAAGAGGCCAGATTAGATCACAAGAAGAATGGAAATGAATTTTACTCTGGATAAGGCCTGTCCTGAGCAAGCTGTCCTTGAATTTGCCAGATTCCTGAACATTAACTGCTGTTGTGTTACCTGCTGCTTCCTGTTGTGTGCTCCATTCCCCTACCAAACCATGCATGCAAACAGGGTTCAGAGCGACAAGATAAGGGTTAATGAAATGCTGAGGATCCATTCAGCACTAGGAAAAGCAAAACCTCAGGAAAACTCAGCTCTTTGCATATTCCCTCTCCACCTCCACCCAACAATCCTCCTGAAAATGTAACAGCAGTGTAATTACAGGCGTGTTTTTTACTTACTGGATTGTCTTCCTCACAGTCTTTCCACTCCTGGTAAAGGTCCCTCATATCCACCAGTCGATTCTCCAGTTTTTCCAGTGACCAGATCTGTTTGCCCTTCCCTTTCCTCCTCACCTGGATAGCAGGCTCGCTGAGAATTGCACCTCTCTGCGAAACAATTAATGGGATACCAAGAAGGAATTCGTGTCACAGCAGTGAAAAAAGAGTTTAAAACTAACACAAACTTGAGAATATCTTTAGGAAAAGTCTGTTCTTTTTTTTAATTCTCGCTTAAGCAGCCAAATCCAAGCGTGACAGGCTCTGAGTTCAGCTGTCACAGTGTATTGATGTTCATTTTAACTGGGAAGTCTAATCACAGCTACAGGCACTGGTTTCCGTGGATTTTCACCTTGCATAAGTGTTAGAAATGGGAACATTTAAGCATTTCACAAACATCCTCAAGTTAGAGCAGGCCTGGAGCTCCAGCTAACATTACTACTGCCTGCAACTTTCAACTAGTGCAGACACTTAACCCCCTTTATCATCCTGTTTCTGGATGTGTCTTCCCCAGAAGACTGTGAGAAAAACTTCTAAAACAACTGATAAAAATTATAATCCTGGAATAAAATCCATCTACTGTACTAAGGGCAGTCTATCACCAAAATACTGAGCTGGCTTCAAGGACAGAAATAACACCAGCTCAGGTGGCCAACCTGAGACATGGAAGTCTGGGTTCAGCTCCCTCCTTCCAGAATTTCTGAGATGCCTGGGAATAAATAATCCAAATCCTCTTCCAGTTCCTCCCTCCACAATGGGGATGGCAGAAGTTTCACAGCTCACTGGGATGATGCAAATGTCCACAAAGGGATGGTAAATACTTGAAATAGATGTTACCCAACCTGCAGAGACTTTGTCACTCTGCAACAGCAGCAAGTGTGAACTTCAACACCAGGGGAAAGGTCTTGCACCAAAACATTTATCTTTTATGGCACATTACAGGATTTTCATGGTATAAAGTAAGATAAGGATGTAGCAGAGACATATTTAATGAACATTAGTGGAAAATTATCGTAACCATTACAGTCAGAGCAAAAGAAATCTGAACACTGAAAAACGAACTTACTAAACAACCATTTAGCTCAGCCAGGGTGACTATACCTTGCTGTTGGCATTAAGGCTTGAAGCTGGGATCTGGAGGGTCACTTTGTACTCTGTCCTCTTGTCCAGTTCCTCTCCTATAAAATTCGCTTCCCTCACGTACAAATTGGCTTTAACAATCTGCTCTCGCAGCTTCCTCAGGCTGTGGGTCAACATTTCTTCTCTGAAAGAACAGGATTGGGAAGGAAAGACAGGAAAAATCATGATGTTTATGTACTGAAAACAAAACAAATGGATGAGGAAGCAACTGAGAGCTTGTGGGTGACGATCAAAGGGAGGGAAGGGACAGGTGACATAATGGGGGCCGCAACAAATATTGGGCAGATGAGCCCCTCCAGAGACACCCAGGAGCAACCTCATGTTCACAAGCCCTGGATCTCTTGGGGGAATTCAACCAACTTCACCAGAACTGGTGCAAAGGTTTGGACACTGTCCTGCACAACATCCTTGGGTCCAGCTCTGGGGCTCCCAACCAAAGGAGGACATGGAGACAGCCCAGAAGAAGCCACAGAGATGCTCCAAGGGCTGGAGCCCCTCTGCTCTGGAGCCAGGCTGGGAGGGCTAGGGATGTTCACCTGGAGAAGAGAAGGATCCAGGGAGATCTCAGAGCCCCTTCCAGTGTCTAAAGGGGCTCCAGGAGAGCTGGAGAGGGACTTGGGACAAGGGATGGAGGGATAGGAAAGAAGGGAATGGCTTCCCACTGCCAGAGGGCAGGGATAGATGGGATACTGGGAAGGAATTGTTCCCTGTGAGGGTGGAGAGGGGCTGGCACAGGGTACTCAGAGAAGTCGTGGCTGCTCCTGGATCCCTGGAACTGTCCAGGGCCCAGATGGATGGGGCTTGGAGCAACCTGGGCTAGTGGGAGGTGTCCCTACCCATGGTAGGGGGTGGCACTGGATGGGCTTTCAGGTCCCTTCCCACCAAAATAATTCTATCATTTTTAACACAAAAATCAGGTGAATGAAATTACATTTCAACTGGGAAAAAAACCTATCTGCATGAATTTAGCAGTACAAAAATTCTGATGTTGCTGGCTTTGGAGACCTCTCCCCACATCTGCTGAACAGGCAGCTATTGTGTGGCTCATTCCAGAGTTTTCCCACCACACATGTGGATGTCCCACGTTACAGAGAAAGGTTTATTCAGACATCACCCACTTGCTCACTGGCCTTTCTGGCAAGTGTGAGAGAGAGTGTCAGCTGAGCAGCACAGGAATCTGGTGCCACAAAACACCCCAGGCACACAGCTAACACCTTGTCAGACTGTCTGAAATGTTTTTTACTTCCAAAGTTGCTTCTCTAGCCAAATATATGAGATTTGTATTTTTCATGACAATGTCTTTACCACATTCATTTATTTAGGGCTTCACCTTCCTCCCGCAGCTGCTCTTTTTGGCAGCAATGGTAGAAAAGATCATTTAGGGGCTGAAGTAAATAACCTCAATGACATCACCCAGGAAGAGGCACAGTGGACACTGACCCCTCTGGTTATTAAATGGGTTTTGCAACGCTCTGGATTAAAATTCTTCGTATCATCCTCTTACTCCTTTTTTTATTTGCACTCTTCTGGTTGCCAGGACCTGCCCTGGTCAGACAGATGGATCTGAGTCAAGAGCAAAAACAACCTTCCAGCAGCTGAGTCATGCATGACCCATGAAAGAATAAATCCATATGGGAGCCTCAATATTTCATCCAATCACCTCATCTTCAGTCAAATTTGCTGCTGAGCAGGATACAGCTTCTCCTTAATAACAAAGCAGGAACTCATTATTTCTTATATTTTCTACCATTTTAGGTCTGGTTATTCTGGAGATGTTCAAGGCCAGGTAGGATGGGGCTTGGAGCAACCTGGGATAGTGGAAAGTGTCCTCCCCATGGCAGGGGGTGGAACTGGATGGTCTTTGAGGTCCCTTCCAACCCAACCTGCTCTATCATTCTGTGATTCTTAGATAAATATTTTGGCTGTGTCCCCCCAAGCCCCGCCACGAGTCCTCGCAGAAATTCATCGCAATCGCAACGCAGCCGAAATCTTGCCAAATTCACTGCAGAAATTCGACTGAACCCCCTGACGGTCACGGTGGGTTACCCACCTCTCCTCTGCCCACTGCCTGAGGCGCTGCTGGGCACTGGGGGAGTGGAAGGAGAACCTGTCCATGCTGCGGAAATGCTGCTTCTCGGGCGAGAGCCGCCGCCGCAGCTGCTCCAGCTCGTGCTCGTACATCAGCCTCTGCCTCTCCAGAGCTGATCTCTTCTCCTCCTCGTGTTGCTGCTCCAGGCTTTGCAGGATTGACTGCATTGGGTCTAGGCAGAATTGGAAAATAAAGAAAGTACTACAGTGAAATCCACGCCGAGGAGCGTCCTGGATGTGTGGCGTGAGCAAATTATCAGGTAAAAAGAGAAAGATTCTATTTTTGTTGCAATGTGTATTTAAAAAGTGCTGCTGAATTCTGGAGCAAAACAAACATTTACAGGGCAGATGATTTAAGAGAATTAAGAAAAGGGAAAGCCCCAGCTGGGGAAAAAAAAAAAAAGTTCTCCCGTTTCCCAAAATAATGTCATTCTGGGACAGCTACATAAGACCACAAAAACTCAAAAACACAATTTCAGAGACAGAAATCACTGCAGTTAATGCCTGAGTGAGACATAACACAAGAAAAATAAACAGCCAAGTGAAAACACTTTGATTTGAGACTGCAGTTCCTCCAGCATTCCAGTTTTAGCTTTTCCCTCAGCAAGAACCGCCAAACCAAACAGTCTGCCATGGTTATTTTTCCCTCCTCAAGCACGAAAATGGCTGTGTTGAGTCATTCACAGGAAAAATTCTCCAAAAGGAAGTTATAAGGGAAAAAGCCTGTGGTTATCCTCACATTTTGTACATGTTCCCAATAATTTTTGTGGCTCCTTACCATTACTACCAAGAGCCTTCATGGTGACTTCCATCTGGGCATATTCGTAGCTGAAGTTAATCTCACTGGACACTTCACTGGAATTGTCTCCATCTACATCCAGCTGCTCCACGCTGTTACTGCACTTCATGGAGTTGTCCCGCTCTTCATCCTCATGATCTGCCTTCTTTTTCTTCTTTGGCAAATTCAGCCTTTGAACAAGAGGAAAAGTTTTAGAGAACTGTTAATTGCTCAGCTCTGAAACACAGGGTTGCTTCCAAATATTGTTAAAATACAGTAGAGCCTTCAAATCAGAAGATTTTTTCCCTTTCAAATGTTACTGATCTCCTGTGGGTATAATATTCCTCAGGGCAAAAATAGGAGCAGGAGGTAAACTAACAAATCCATTCTATCTGATACTCCCAATAATACAGTTTAGATAATCATGACATTTTTTAGTCATTCCACATCCAAATAATTTGGGGGCAATAATGAAACGGTATCTCACCTTTTTTTAATGCTTTTTTAAGCATAAAAGAAAGCAATGAAATTTTAGATTATCCTTCAAACCCACTGATCTTTGAGGTATTTCAGAGGGTTTCAAAGTACAGTCTTGCACAGGAAACATCTCCCAGTGATGCTGTCTGATACAGGAAGGTGACAGATATGGTTGGGACTACAGGGAGCACAGTGACCTTGAAATAATATTTAGCATTAAAAACCAGTCCAACATCAGCATTGCTTTTATAATCCCCATCTTTCCTCGTTCCTTAAGCCAAAGCAAAGTTGGTGCTGATTTACAACTCCTTTAAAAACTTCTGTTACCTGAAGAAGTGGTTGTTTCCCCACAGGATTCTGTCTCCATGATGGAGCTGGATGGGACACACGACAGCAGAGCCATTTACAAATGTCCTGTGAAAAGCCAAAAATCTAAAGTAAATGCATTTATGCAAAGCTTAATTTTCCCCCCTCCCAGTATTACTGTCATTACTGGAACAAGTAAAGGTAGGAGAAGAGATTTATGGCTTGCAAACAGGCAAAATATTCCCAGAAAATTCACAGTGCTGTTTCATACATGCCTCAAATTCAGCTTCTTTCAACCTCCTAAGCTCATGAAGTTCAGTACATTTAGATAGACATTACTACAGCTGTGTCTGGGGAGTAAAATTAGAGCTTAAAAATGAGCACCCTGACAAAAAAAGTCACTAGAAAAAAACCACTTTCACACTACTCCGAAATACAGACACAAAACAGAAATATTTGAATAAGGCAATAGACACCTTTGCTACATAAATAGCTTAAAGACACTAACTAAAATAATCAGAAACTACTTTTATTTCAGAGTCAGATAAAGTCTGAAAATAGGATCGTGGGATAACTCAAATTTGAAGGGAATCTCAGGTTGTCACGCAGTCCAATCTGCTCCAAGCAGGATCAGCCACAAATCAGGGTAAATGTGAAAAGTGTGAATTTTGTGTATTAACAATAAATTATTGGAGATGCTGACACTGCATGTCATTTTGTGATCAATTTGAATATGCCAGCTGCTTCTCAAGTAGTGCTACTTAATTGAATAAAGCAACAAATGCTTCAGCAGCTCTTTGCATATCAACAGATTTCCTAGAAAATTAATTCAAATTTTGATAGAGTCACATCTACACAGCTGCAAATCAGTGAGTATCAACTTGCTGAAAGCACATGCAATTTACTCATCTTCTCTTTGAAAATTTGGGCTACAAACACCCTCTCTGAGAGAAATCTCACTGGAATGAAACACGAGTTGACAGAGGGGCAGGTGACAATTAAAATGTAAAAGCAGCATACAAGAAGCAGAATTTTTCTTATTACGAAGTAGATAGAGAAGTTTATTCTCCAAGTATCTTTGTGCACCATTAGTCATAAAATACTAGATAAAATGACAACTATTAAACAGCTGTGACTGCATTTTATTCCTTTACCTGGTATTTTTTTGAGGGGTGAGCATAACCTGGCCTTCTGGGGTGATGTCTATGATGCAGTGCTCAGGAAGAATTCCCATTCCACACAGCTGGATATCCTGAGAGTTGTCTGAGCCTATTAACGTGTGCTCCTGGGGAAAAATGAATTCAGATGTTAACAATGGATTGCAGAGGTTCACTGGGTCTAATTCACCCATTCTCCTTCTGGACGTGTTGTGTCACATCTGGTCCCCAAATTCCACAGCTGTTCAACAATTCCCTTAGAGGGAAAAGGAGAAGCAAATCAACGCTTTGTCTTGCAATAACAAGCAGGGAGCACTCAGGAAAGTTTACAGGCAACAGTTAAATCTGAAGATGTTTTTATAATTTAACAGAGGAATTCAGTGCCTTGGGATGCTGTAGAAGCCAAAGGAATAAAGGATTTCAAGGAGGAGTTCAGGAAGGCTCACAGTGGCAGATGCATGGTGATTATGGAGGTTCCACCTAGATCAGCAACAGCTCGGGAAACTCCTGGAGCATTCAAGGCATGGGGGATTTGGCAGATGAAGGATCACCCCACACAGAAAACTGCTGAGGTCAGAAAAACCACTTTAAGACCATCCCAACATCCCCCAGCACCGCCAAGGCCACCACTGACCCATATCCCCAAGTGCCACATCCATACGGCTTTTAAATCCCTCCAGGGATGGGGACTCCACCAGGGCTGGATCTCCCTTTTGGGAGAGAAATCTCTTTTTTTGGGAGAGAAATCTCTTTTTTAGGCACCTCCAAGCAATTTTTGAGGAACAGATACAACAGTTTAGACAGGTCAGTTCAGGTTGTTCTTCAGTACTTGAAGGACCTGGTGCATACGTGGGCAAACACTCTGAGAAACGAGAAAGTTAAATCTCAGGATTTTAGAAAAAGCAGCTCCAAGTACTTTTATCAAAATAATTTTAAAGCATGGGGATTTTTACACCAAAATTCCCCCGCAGCAAGACAAATCTGAGTTATTAAAAAAGTAACAAAGACTAATTGAAGGAGACAAAATCTACCCTGAGGAGTTTTCCCTAGAAAAGGAAACAGCACAGAACCACCTGCGACTTTCCCCGCTGGCACTGACGTGCCAAGGCTTTGCCTTGCTCTTGTCCTCGTTCCCAGTGACCACTGGGAGAACTGGGATCTGTCCCAGTATCTGTCAGTGACTTAGCAGCTGAGTCACACTCTGGACTTTTACGTGCAAGTTGTCTGGGAAAGTGTAAACCTCTCCCAAAACCAGAGCTCTTTTCTCCTTTTTAATGCTTTCCTTTAGCATATACAACACGGCAAAAGTTCTTTCCCTTGTTTTTATTGAGATATCACAGAGCCACGATGGCTGATATAAAAGAGGATCACGTATTTCCTAAGACTGACTGAACCAAAATCATCTTTCAGCCTAATTCCTGATTTTGTGGCCGTTTTGAGAGCTTCTACCCCACTTCAAAGGGAAGAGAATGATTTAACGTGAAGCTCAAACCGCCGACGTTCACTGCAAAAGTTTTAGAACTTGCACTCCAAAATGTGACTTTAAAATGGTTGTACCTCATTTCTCCTCCATCTACAATTCATAAAAACCACAATAAACTGCCCAAATATTTCAGCAGAGAGTCCAAAAGTCCCATGATGTGTTTGATGGTTAGTATCAGGAACAGGGACTGCACATCAGAAGTGCTGAGGCAGAACAGAACTTGTTTTTCACTCCTGGCAAGTTGCAGGAAGAGGATTAAAAATGCATTTCATCAGCTGAAGACAGCAGCCAGAATATGGACTACACATGGAGAAGCTGACTACTGATATGCCCAACCTTCACATAAAACAATTTCATGAGTAAAAGCTTGTGAAAGTTGGCATAAAAAAACCCCAACCACCAAAAAAACCTCATCCCAGAACAGGAGAGAGTTTCTGAGAAAGAACACATCTAAATTTCTTTTAAAAAAAACCCAAAGAAAACCAAAACAAACAAAAACATCAAATCCCCAAACTTTTCCTTTGCCATGGTTAATTACATATGAAATAAAAAGACTGCACTCATATAAATTTTAGTATTTTTAGATATACAGTTTTATAAAACTCTCCAAGTACATGTCTGCCAACTGAATTAGAGGCCCACTTCTGACATTAAAAAAATTGTATATATAAAGATATATTTTTACCTTTAAATAGTACACCAGGAGTTCATTGAGAGCTGGATCTGCATTCAAATTAACCAGGAAGCATTTATTATCCCCAACTTTTATTCCAGAGGACTGCAGGGATATGCCAAGGCTTTCCAGCTGTTTCTGACGCTCCTGTAAGAGAGCAGCCATCAAAATTTAGCTGACTGATGCACAACCCTTCGGAAATCCATTCCCATCTGGCAAAAACGATGGATTGACAATTCCAGAACAGGAAACTCTTCCTTCTGCAACAGGTGAGGCACAAAAACCTCAGTTCTACTGAGCTTTGATCAGGGATTTCTGTGATTTCTCCTGTCCTCGCCCCTCTGCTCTCGGAGGGCTCCGTGCTCTGGTCCCACACAGCCCCATTTTCCCAGTGGGAAATGCCAGCAGCCGGGAGCAGCCTCCTGCAGCACTGCAGAGCTTCTCCATGACCTCACTGGAACAGCAAAACGCTACCACAAAGCCATCTCTAGAGCCCTTTATTCTCCCTTTCCAGCTGAAAAGCAACAAGTTAAGTTAAATCCCTGCCAAGCCAAGCTCCATGTCTATCCTTTGTTCCAGAGCAATCAAAATGACAAAAAACTGGCAACCTGCTATTTAAGTAATGCAAAGAACACTTCCTGCTGAACAAGAATAGCAGCGTTTTGGATGGTGTTTTGTTCTTGTCAAAAGACTTCATAGAAATGCCCAACAAAGCATTACTGTGCAAAAATGTACATCTCTCAAAGGGAAGTGTTTGGGTGAGACCAGAGCAGTGAAAGAGGAACATTAAACATTTCTGACTTAGGAACAGAAAGGGATTCTTCTACAAAAAAAAAAAACAAAACACCAGTAGGATAGAAAAGTTGAGGATTGTTCCCAGGATCAGAGAGAAACTGAAGTGCAACTCACTGTCCACAACAGCAAAAAAAAAATATTAGAAATAAATATGGGAGGGTGCTCACAGGATTACCAGGGGAAGCAGAAACAGGAGAGAGTGAAACTAAGTAAAAAGACATACAAGAGACCTTCAGTGCTTTCCCTGTGCTGCCGAGACTTTAAAAAATATCAAATTAAATCATGTAGGAATAATGCTGGAATGTTTATCTTTACCTATCAGTGTGCTTTACATTTACAAACTGAGTATGTCACAATACTCAGTATCATTCTCTGCTCAGCAATGGAGTTGTACCAGCTCTAATCAAGATTAAAACTGCAAAGACTAGCACAACTTGCTCTTGATTTTCTGCTCCCTGTCTCCTCAAACGCTTGCAAACCCAATATGATGTCCTTGTAAGGAAAAGTCATGTGTGTGTGAGAGAGAGAGAAAACAAAGAACAGAGGAGAAACTGCAGCGTGATGTCAAAGATCTCTCTTCCAATCACCAGTGCCAGGCTCTGAAGTTCACAAAAATCCTTATTATCTACAGAGATAAAAAACATGTTGCCCTAAGGAGAACTCAGCCCACAATGTGAATCTCATAGGATTAACTGAGAGAAAACGAGCCAGCTCCTGTTAATTTTTTCTCAAGATTTAATGTTAATTAACTCAAACATTGAAAAAAACATTAGAAGAATGTCAAATACTCATTGAAAACGTGAAAAATTGCCTGTTCATGTGGCTGGTGTTTAAGGCTTTGAACTCTTATTGATGCCTCGTCGATAGTCCTTGCTCTTTATCAGGAATCATCCTTTCCTCAAGGATTTACAGTTATCCCTCCACCCTCCCTGCCTACCCTGACACCATTTGATGGACAGATGTTGGTGGGTGTTGGCCAGAAATAAAATCACTTGATGAGGCATGAGAGACATGTCTTTAGCCCTGGACCTGCCTAAATCTACAGGCCAGGTTTTGGTAGTGACCTGTGTCCCTGTGGAGAGAGGAGCCCACACTGGAGCAGGGTCCTGGCAGGACCTGTGTCCCTGTGGAGAGAGGAACCCAATGCTCGAGCAGGGTCCTGGCAGGACCTGTGTCCCTGTGGACAGAGGAGCCCATGCTGGAGCAGGGTCCTGGCAGGACCTGTGTCCCTGTGGACAGAGGAGCCCACGCTGGAGCAGGGTCCTGGCAGGATTTGTGACCCCATGGGGGATCCACGTGGATCAGCCTGTGCCTGAAGGACTGACCCTGTGGGAAAGGACCCACACTGGAGCAGCTCCCGAAGAACTGCAGCCCACGGAAGGGATCCATGTTGAGAAAGTTTGTGGAGGACTGGCTCCCATGGGAGGGGAGCTGGAGCAGGGGAAGAGTGAGGAGTCCTTCCCCTGAGGAGGGAAAAACAGCACAGGAGAACAGACCACAGCCCCCCTTCCCTATCCCCCTGTCCTGCTTGGGGGTAGGAGATTGAAAACCGGGAGTGAAGTTGAGCCTGGGAAGACAGGAGAAGCGGGGGGAAGGTGTTTTAAGATTTAGTTTTTATTTCTCATTACCCTTCTCTGATCTGACTGGTAAGAAATTAAACTCATTTTCCCAAGTCAAATCTGTTTTGCCCATGACAATAATTGGTGATCGATCTCTCCCCTGTCCTTAACTCGACCCAGGAAGCTTCTGTTACATCTTCTCTCCCCTGTCCAGGTGAGGAGGGGAGTGACAGAGTAGCTTCCACTGGCTTCCAGGCAGTCCTGAAACAGCCTGTGCTGCACAAACATTTGTCCTTATCCCTCCTCTGGAAAAAAATACCCCTTTTTCAAGGCTCATGAACCTCCCAGCTCTGAAACATCCTACCAGGCTGGGAATTTCGAGACAGAGAGGAAGGGAGCTAAAGCAGCAACATGCAAACATCAAAGGCACATTTAGTCTGGAGAGCTGAGCCCATTACTCCAGCTTTTCAACCTCCTCACACACTCAATGCCTAGAAACTATTGTGTAGGGCAAGAACAGGATTTTTTTACTATTACTATTTTTTATTTTATTATTTGGCACCCTTATACACAGGGAGGAATTGCACTGAAAGGCAGGAAGCCCTCGTAGTCACAGGCAGCACTTCTCACAATGGATCTTTAAAACCAAAGTCAACACAGTCTATTCTGATTGTGGCATCTACAAGAGGGCTTTGTACCAGAGGCTCCGTTCTCCCCTTATTTATTACACACTATTCATCACCTCCCCACAGTCCTCCCCCTCCAAAGCTCCCCTCTGCAAATACATACATCAGCATTTGTGTGGGAAGAACCAGGAGTGTCATGCAATAACTGTGGTGACCTGCGTCATTTTTCCAAAGTAATCATCTCCAGTTATGGTCTGAGGCCCTCAATATCAGTTTAGGAGGCATTAAAACACACAGAGATCTTCAACAGCTCTATTTTTTATCATTCTGAATGCCCTTTGCCTGGTGCACTGAGGCACTCAGTCCATAACCTTGCACTGAATGCTCTCAATGCTCCCGTCCCTCATCACAAACAATTTTACTGCCTGAAGAATATAAAAATCCCTGTAATCCTCTGATCTGTGGATTATTATTTTTTTTAAATAACTTCTCCATTTGCATACAGTGACAATTTATTATTGTCACTAGAGCAGTAATCTGGGAGGCACCCATCTATCACAGGAATTAACCGAAGCTTTTCAAAAGGGCAGCAAGCTTGACCTACTTACCCATAAATGTGGGGAGAGACTCAGACAACCTCTATGAACTGACAGACAAAGAAAACAAACCTATTTTTCATAAAAAATGGGGGCAGGGAGGAGGAAAGAAAGCAGCAAACCTGAGCTATCTCCTCGGTTTTTCGTAGTTTTTCTTCCCAGGTCACGGTCATCTCCTGAATCAACTTCTCCGATTCTTCCAATCGTTCTTTTAATTCTGGTGATTTCATAGCCTGCAGGAATAAAAGCAAATGAAACAAGGAAAGCTTGTTGTGCTTTGTGTTTTTTCCCTCTGCAGCCACACAGATGGGGGAATAAAGGCAACATGACTCATTCTGCAAGGCACACTTAGCAGTGAGTAAAGGGGTCTTTAAAACGCACACTGCACGTAAAGGCAGAACCCACCAAAAAGTTCTTTTAATTAGCTTCAAGTACAGATGTTAACATGGAGTTTATGTGCTTCAACACAAACCAATTACATGACACTGGCAGATTTGCACCAAGATACACACAAACTAATCTTATTTCTACGTCCTAAGTGACTCATATCAAAACCAGTTTTGCTTTTAAAGATCCTGCTGCTCTGGCTATGTCCCCTCAGCCGTCAAACCCTCAAAATGACACCTCACATCTCAGTAAACTGCCACACCACAAAAATATTTTTATTGTTCATTTTTAAATGGCCTAACGCGTGCAGTATTTTCTTTGTAGGAAAAATGCAGGTCTCCCTGGTTATGCACCTCTGCATTTCTACATGCATTTTACAGAGTATCAAAGGAAGCTTTACAATGTGCTTCTGGACACTGCAATTCCATTCTCTTGCTGATTTGCCACAGCTCTAATTTTGTCTTGTGAAATATTCAAAGGCCCATGTTCCAAACAAGTACTAACTTATTAAGAAGATACCACTAATACCACCATCAGACACCACATAAACTGAAAGGACATCAGCATCTCCCCATCCCTGGAAGTGCCCAAGGCCAGGCTGGATGGGGCTTGGAGCAGCCTGGGATAGTGGAAGGTGTCCCATGGCAGGGGGTTGGGCTAGAAGAGCTTTAAAAGGTCCCTTCCAAATCAAACTACTCCATGATTTTTAAACTTCCATCTCCATACTGGCATTTCCTCCTCTATTAACCTTGATCAAAAAGCCTGTGGACTTCCTTATGTCATTATTTCATTACTGCTAACGAGGAAAATGGGTTTGGCTGGTTGGTATTTATGCAATGCCAATTAAACAACGGGAGCATCGTTCTCCACCAGACATTCCCTTAGCACAAACCCAATTCCTCACAAGAATCCAGATCAAAGAGTGGCCTCATTACACTGCAGTTCCTTCAAGAAAAGGAGCAAGCACCAGGGTTGGAAAATCCTGTTTTAAGACAAGAGTTTCCTCTGCCTCAAGACACAACAGTCTAGGAACTGTCAGCTGATGTGTCCTGTGTGGGCTTTTTCTGCTTTAAATACCTAAATATGGGGTAAAAGGGAGAAAGACTTTGGACATGGGTCTGGAGAGACAAGGGGGAATAGCTTCCCACTGCCAAAGGGCAGGGACAGATGGGATATTGGGAAGGAATTGCTCCCTGTGAGGATGGGGAGGCCCTGGCACAGGGTGCCCAGAGAAGCTGGGGCTGCCCCTGGATCCCTGGAAGTGTCCAAGGCCAGGCTGGACAGGGCGTGGAGCAACCTGGGATAGTGGAAGGTGTCCCTGCCCATGGCAGCAGGTGGGACTGGATGAGATTTAAGGTCCCTTCCAATCCAAAACCACTTCATGATTCTATGAATTCCACACAGGAAGGAAAGTGAAGCCAAGGCGATTTCCCAAACAAAAATCCACAATGCCAGAAAAAACATGGCCAGTGCAAAGGGGCGGACACTACAGAGCAGGGCAGAATGATGAAGCCCAGATACTCTCAAGGTTTTATTTGTCCATTTCTTTGAGCAATTAGGGAACATTTTCACACATTTCAGCTGTACAATGACCTGGATAACTCTCCTCACTCTCTGCAATGCCCAAATAAACCCCAAAGCAATGGGCCCGGCCTGATCCCAGACCCACAGGCTGCTTCTCTGCTGGAAGCAGGTGAATTCCCAGCTCAGGAAAGACAAGCTGGTGGCCTTGGCACAGACAAATTAAAACATGGTATTAATTTTGACAAAAAAAGAAGATCAAAATGCATGGATTATAAAAGAAAAGGAGAAAAGAGGATAATTCCATACTCTCTGAGGGGAAAGTCAACTGTCACGTTCTGTTGTGGCTGTTTGGGAGAGAAAAGGACACTGACAGCAAAAGGTAAAAAAAACCCCAACCCTCAACTTGGCAACTTCTATATCTGGAAATGAGCTTTGAAAATGTAACCTGTCAACATGAGTCAGTGCTTTTGTTCACTTCAGGAAGTTATTTATGGACATTTCTGTAAGAACAATTAGATGGGCAACAAATGTAATGAACTGAAAGCAGCACAAGGCTGTGAATGTGGGGTTTGACCTTTACTGTGCAGCCTCTTAACAGCAAATTGCTCCGGTTTTTCCCTGCTCTTTGTCAATGCCACAGGGATGACAACTAGGGTGGGATTTTAATACTTGGGAAAGGAAATATTTATTATTTCATCCTTAGGAAACACTACTTCATTACTTTGGACAGCTGCCATTATTTTGGGAGTAATGCTAAAAAATGAAACAAATGGGAATTACTTGCAGCTCTCAGAGTACTGTTAAGTCTGTGGCTGCTATTTTAGAGGGATTTTTAGATATTTAATATTATGATATTTAACTTGAGATACCTTAAAGGAACTGATAAACACACAGTGGTTGCTCAGAATATTAGGCAGCTCAAATGAGAAGAGTCCAAAATCCACAAGCCATTTGTAGAATCACAGCCAGCATTCCCTGCATACCTCGTGATGCAAATGCTGCAATCATAATTTTCCTGAACTGCAAACCAGAGGGATTACATCATCATTGCTTTGGCCCTTTGGGAACAGAAGTTAGAATTACACTAATTCTTGGCCTTCATCTAACATTTAGACCATGTTTCTCTTGAAATTTCACTGCAGCAGCAATCACAGAATAGGTTGGAAAAAGACCTCGGAGATCAAGTCCAACCTGTGACCTAACACCACCTTATCAACTAAACCACGGCACTGAGTGCTACCTCCAGTCTTTTTTTTAAACACCTCCACGGACAGTGACTCCACCACCTCCCTGGGCAGCCCCTTCCAGTGCTCAATCACTCCTTCTGTGAAGAATTCTTTCCTAATGTCCAGCCTAAACTTCCCCTGGTGCAGCTCAAGGCTGTGTCCTCTCGTCCTGTCACCGGCTGGCTGCGAGAAGAGGCCGAGCCCCACCTGGCTACAACCTCCCTTCAGGGAGTTGTAGAGAGATATTGCCTAGTGCCTGTAAGAGATTCAACAGCTGGACACAAGCAAGAAAACTTTATTTAACTGAAGTCACACCTCACAGGGATGTGGCCACACTGAATTCTTAAAATATATTGGCAGAGCTCTGCCTAGAAACCACCCAGCCTTCACTGGAGCTACCCATGTCTCCCTGTCCTGTGCATCACAGAGTAGAACCAAAAATGCTCAACAAGGTGCTCAGTATCTCACTGAACGCCCGTGTTTCAAGACGGATGCACAGAAAAACGCAAAAAAAAATTACATAAAGGGAGATGGAAGCACCCCCTGAACACCCTGCAACGTTCCCTCACGGAATTCCTTTTGGAGAGCCGGCCGAGACTGGGGGGGGTCTGTGGGATTTGCAAGGCTCCCAGTTTGTACCTCGGCCTTGGTGAGCTGCTCCCGCAGCTTCTCCACCTCCTCGCGGAGCTCGCGGATGATGCGGGCGTTGGGGTCCTCGTTGACCACGGCGTGGTTGACGATGTTCTTGGCCCTGTCCGCGTAGCGCAGCGTCGACAGCGTCTCATCGTAGTTGTCGGCCGCCGGGCTCACGGTGGCCACCATGGCCGTCTTGCTGTTGCCCCCGAGGCTGTCCTGGAAGGTTGGGGGGTGTTTGGAATCAACATTTTTATTTTGGTTGGCTGGCGGTTCAACATTAAGAGTTTGAGCAGTGCAAGTCAAGAAAAAGTCATGATTTTCAAAGCTCGTTTTTGAAAGCTCGTTTAGGAAACGTCATTCTTGGCTTTTGACATTCTTGGCTTTTTCAGTTTCAACAGGAATGGAAAAAAGGCCCTGGTTTGGGCTTTACAGGGCCTGGTAAGGGCTTCAAAGGTTTCTTTCTATGTTTTCTGCTTAGGTTTACAAAATGGATACATAAACACGTCAGCACTGAACTTCTCAGACACTTCTGAGGGAGGCTTAGGGAAACCCGTGATGAATTCAGAATATCTCATTTAAAAGACTGGAAGAGAGATGTCACCAATAAATACTTGAATTACTGAAAGAACTCCTCATAGACAATACAGCTGATTTTATTCCTATAAACATTCCATAATGGAATGTTTCCTTCCCTTCCTCCCACTGACAAAGCTCAGAAATCCGAATTGAGTTACATAAGAAATTACTCTCCTGGAATTTGGTTGACAGAGAAGAAGAGCATGAAACAAGGAAGGAAACAAGGAAGGAAGGAAGGAAGGAAACCAGGAAGGAAGGATTCAATCTTTTTATCGATCGTAAGATTATGGTTTACAATTTTGGCCAGACATAGACATATAAAGATAAAATATTCTGGTTTGAATTTTCAGCAGATTTTTTTTTCTGTTTGGCAGTTTGGTTTCTTTTGTTTGTTTGGAATTTTGGGGCGGGGTTTTTCTTGTTTGTTTGTTTTTTACCTAATATCCCTTTCTGAGACAAACCACGCTCTTAATTTCCATCTTCAATAACCCATGAAATGTAGGTCAGGCATTGCCATTAGAACAATCTGACTGCATTAGCTGCTTGTCTAACCATTTCAATTCCAAAGCACATGTGGAACTTTCCCCAGCAATCATTAAAATGCCCCTTTAAGTATTTCCTCAAGACTCTGGCTGCGTGATGCCTAAACCAGTTTGACAGCAGTCAGGCTGTTGGCAGCACTTGGCTGTCACTGGTCATGCAAAAGGGCATGGAACTCATACGAAATGTAAATATATATATATATATTTGTAGTGTTCAACACAGTCAGCACATGCAGGTAAGTGTATTTATAGAGAAATCAGCTGCAAAGAAGAGCCTTCTGACTGATCTCCCTGTGGCTTTTCTCATCCAAGGATTAGCCAATGTTTACTCCAAATTAAGTAATGCCTTGGGAGGGTCCACTCTGTGCCACAGAGATTTTTTTTAACTGAAAACTTTAAGACTAACAGGAGCACATGAATCATTCCACGGGATTTCCTGGCCAAAAATTAGGAATGACACTCTGCAACTGCAGTCCCTGTTCTGCATAAAAAGATGAAGTTTGGCAGGGAGCTGGTGAGGTACTCCCCTTCCAAAGCCAACCTTAACAGTTTGCACTCTGGGAATGTCCTTCGCTGCACTACTTAGCTCCAACATAGGATTAATTTATTATTTGAATTGCAGCTCTGCTGTTGAGGCAGCTGAGAACACTGTAACAGTGATACACCAGAACACACAATACACCCATTAGAAACTGGGCAAAGTCCCTCCTGTAGCAATTCAAGCCAAATTCCAGAGTGTCTGATACAGTTTGATGTATAAAAACCCTTGTGCTGATCTCACTGGTTTCTTTAATGATAAGCAAGAAAGGTGAAAAAATAGCAAATCAGCCTCTCATTAGTGAAGAGTCTGTAAACTACTCTGGCAAGGCTGGGCTTGCATGTGTTAGAGAGCAAATAAGTTATTTCTAAGAATAGGCTAGCTCTGTTTGCTCTAGCACTAAAAGAACAACTTAAAATGTAGAGCTCAGAAATGATATTTTTAATAGCATCCATCAGGCTTCTGATTAACACGGGAAAACAAGATGTTTGTGCCAGTACAAGTTGATTAAATCAAGAGCTTACAGAACTGACAAAGCTATTTTGCTCCCTCCACATAACCTGACCCCACTGCCCAAGCAATGATATTTTTCATCCTGCACTTTTGTCTAAAGATCCGCAACAAAATTAAGCAAAAAGTGACAGATCTTGAGGTCTCCTGAACTGATTTCTCAGATTTGTGGAGAGATGTTGTATGACAGATATTCCTGCAGTTAGAACAAATTTAGACTGCTTTGGTATCATAATTAAAAGTTGAAAGCCAGGGAGGAAGACAGCCCACCATCTCATGGCTTCTCCAAACAGGCCTCTTTAAACGAATAAATCCCTCCTTTGATCTCTAATTTAAAAAAAAAATGTTTAAATTTTCCCCCTTTCAAAATAAAGCTTCAATGAGAGCTTGTTTGTAAAAAAACCCCAAAAGCCCCCAACCCTTTTGTTGGCACTTAACGTGGCTGGATGTTGGACACAAAGAGGGCTTGCCTGAAAGGAGGCAGAACAAAAGTGGGCTCCCATTCCTGCGCCGCGTCCGGCCGGCGGCTCCGTGGCCACAATGCCTCAGACAGGTGCTGAACAGGAATTGCAGTCTGCTCCCTGGATTTGTTTAGAAATGGAGCAGCATAACTAATTCCAACAAGGCTGGAAATTCATGAGGGAGGTTTCCACCCTGCTGCAGCCACATCAGGAACCCCGAGCGCACCAGGGCAGAGTGAAGCTGTGCAGTGGCTTCGTTGCCATCTTTGCAGGGAGCCAAAAAACTCACTTGTTTCTTATGAATTAGAGTAAAAAACTCAGTGTAAATACAGCAAAGCAAAAATGTATTCAAACACTGAAAAAGTCTCAGTGCAAGAACACTGTGCTATGAGGACTGGTTTTACTCAGACACTGTTTGTGTTGTGCCATTTGGATTTTTACGCGGCTATTTGATGTCCGGATCTGTTAGGGATAAATCATTTCACAAGTCATGCTAAAAGGTTCATTAAAAGGCAGCACTGAGAAAAATGAAGGTATGTGTGCCGAGAGGTTACACGAGCAGGGATTTTATTCTACCTAAGCATTGTATTCAACTTCATTTTCAAATCTCTGCAAGGAAAACCTTTTTTATCACCACACTCCTGCACAATCTGCAAGTCACTTTGTTCTTTTCTTTCCACATGTGCAGTTAAATCCCAGGGATGTGAAATTCAAACAACACCTAAAAACATTGCTAAGAAAGGGTGGGGAAGCCAAGACAACAAAATGTAGCCAGAGCACCTACAGAAGTAAAAGGACAGAGAAAGGCTGGTGATGCAAAAAATCAGTTTCTTCCCAGATTATTTCTTTCTATCCATAAATATTCTTAGTTGCTCCTGGATAACAACTAAATAGAGCACAAGGGGAAAAACAAAGAAATTTGACATACGTAAATCTCGCATTTAACAATTTAGGTTTTTTTTTCTTCATTTAGACTGTGCAGATCTTCATCCAAATGCCATCATGATACGCTCCTTTTTCCCCCAAAATAAGACCAAATAAGAGTCCTGTGCAGTTCAGAAAATGATTTAACTGCTCAATTCACATGAGCACCATCTCTGAAGCCTCCTGACCTGTTCCTCAGACTGTAACTGGGATAATGCTCTGCAATTATACTCTGCTGACAAAAGCAGAATATCTTAACAATTAAATTAGACAATTAGGAAAAGGTAATAGTCTTAATCGGCATCTTCAGAGAGAACCATGCCCGTATGTAAAACGCAGCTGCATGCAGAAATAACCCAAATGAAATTAGCCTCAAGGTTGTGTGTGAAGCTGTACTTACACTGACCCATAAAATACACTGCTCTTCATTTTAAAGTTCCTTAATCCTTAGGCCATTGCAGGTCAGCAGAAGACAGGGAACATATTTAGTCTGCAGAGACACTAATGGCTCACATCCAGCTCATTTTCCAAAGACAACTATGGCTAACATCAAACCCAGAAAATGAGGCAAAAAGTATAGAATTTTGATTTCTTTGAATGAGACTCTTCTCCCCTTTTCCTCTCTTTTATTTCACTTTACTAAAAGAAGATTAAAAAAAAAAAACTTACTTTAAGTAACCAAGTGAGCACAGAATCACGATATGGAACAAATTTGTTCTTGTTCTTGCCAGCAGCCTGATCTGCCAGAGCAGAAATAACCAGCCCCAGAGTTGTGAGGGATCTGCCCAGAGAACACAAGCAGTTATTAACAAGGGTAAATATTCATAAGTCAAATGCATATTTAGACAGTGACTTTCTCTCCAAAAACATGCTCTGAGGAAAAAAATCCTAGTTTAATTTTGATCATTCTTTCTTCACAAAAGCTCCACTCCTTTTTTTTTTTCCAGTATGTTTTCAGTCTTAATAATCAGGTCTTCACAATGAAATTTGTGTCAGTTGCAGGAACACAAATGTTTTTTAAAGAGATGGAGATCTCATTCCCATATCTAAGAGTATTGCATGTCAGGAAGAGAGAGGAGGAGAGGAGAAAAATTGACTACAAGAGCTTCATCCTGTTTTACAAGTAGGCTGTATTTAGCAGGAAATGGTGATGAAAAAAGGAAAATAAATAATCTTAAAGCCTTACTTGTTAATGTTGCTTCCTTCTTTCAGCCTGTCTCCTGCAGCACCGGTTTTAGTTGCCCTTTCACTACCTGCCAAGTCCACCAGGCTCAGCTTGCCCACCTTCTCACCTGATGTCTGGGGAAGGAACCACAGAACAGCCATTGTTAGGTCACTTAAACCGAGTTACACTGTTTGATGTATTTTACAACAGGAATCAAACTTCATTTTTGGTGTAGACTCTTGTTCCAACGCCTTTGAGAATCGCTGGATTTGAACAGTGTCCTGTGCTAACTCACTACCTGCTGCTTCAGAAGCAACACTGAAGTCATGGATGATGTGAAGTCAGGTACTCTGGTATCTCCAAATATCTCAGAAATCTCCAGAGGAGATGTACACAGAGCACGCTATGAAGGGCTGAACCACGAAAAATTCAGAGTTACTCCAAAGGAGTCACAACCAAAGACATGAGGTTCGCAATCCTGTCTTGAAAACAGTCCCTTAAAATCTTTAGATTTTATACCAGGTTTCTTCTGTTTTTCAGTGACTAGGGACGAACCCCATGAGAACCACGTTATAATTTACATCCATTATGAAAACTGCAAAGTCTCCTTTATCCTTATCAGCCTCCTGGAACACGATCCCAGCTATGAGAGTATTTAAACCTGTAACGCAGATTTTGTTACAAATCGGGGTTTTTTACCTCTTTTGACCCAAAATGACATTCTGAAACACTCCATGCATTTTTTACATCAGTTTGAAACTGAAGAGCCAAATGTCTTTGAGAACAGCTTGCTCACACGGTGTTCTTCTGCAGCACCTGCACCTTCAGCACCTCAGTAACCCAGTGCAAAGTGCTGCGTTCCCATAAATGAGCGGGATAATTAGAATCAACAAGCTTTCAAAAATGTCACCCTAAACTTCTCAAAATACGGTGTGATCATGAAATGTGCCATTTCCAGGACTGAAAGGACCAGCAGATGGGAGCACAGGGAAATCTGTTGCAGAAGTTCACACTGGGGTCACTGGAAGGTGCAGAGAGGATGGACAGTCAACTACCACTCTGCATCCAGGCTGAGCAGGACCACACAAAAACCAGGTATGAAAAGCATGCAGAAGAGCCACAGCAAAACTGGAATGACAAACTATGGGAAAATAAAAAAATTGAGCACAGTATGACACTGATTTGAAGTGTAAAGGGAAAAAAAAAAAACAAATAAAGAATGAGGAAAACTGTGTGGATAAGAAGATGGTGGAAACTAAGAAATTAGGAGGAAAAAAAGCCCAAATGCTCATTATGCTTTCCAATATATTCAATATTTAGGCTCATATTTGCTCTGTGGACACTCAAAATTTCTCCAAGGCTTTGAAAATATTAAAGAACTGCCCAAGCACAGAACCTATCAACAAAGTTTAAAGATACTTATTTCAGTTCAAGTTTATCACCCTTTTCTGTGAGGGACTAAATAATATTGACATAACGTATTTCACACACCCCTCCAAGGCATATTTATGTATAACAAAACAGAAATTAAAATATTTGCAGATTTAAATGCTTTTTAGATATTTAACACATACACATAAAAGTATTAACGGCATACAATGCAAAATATTTTAAATTAGTATTTTTTTCAATTTAGAAAGCTGAGAATTTATACAAATTTGCATTAAATAACCACTGGAAGGAGAACACCAGAGGTGCACTCAGGTGTTCTACTATTTTTCACCTATTTTATCTTTAGCCTGTACTACAAACTGCTGCTTCCAAAGAAGTGTTTTTCTTATAAAATACATTAAAGCAAGAGACACATCCCAGCCTGACATTTGGACCTTGCAGCTAGATTTTCTTACCCCTGATTGCACATCATAGAGGGTGTGGGTGAGGATGATCTTGAAGACTGCGTGGGACCGACTGCTCTCCTCGTTCATGTTGGTGGCAGCCACTGTCCGAGATTTGTTGCCCTCAGACATCAGGGACTCGATGTCCTAAATACAATTTTCACAGCCATGAGCATATCTGCATTAACATCCTTTTTAATTACTGCCAAAAATCATCTAATTTTGGTCAAAGACAGCATTTTCTCACTAAGCTTCCCGTTTGTTTATTCATAAAAATGTGAGGAAAAAATAAGAGTGATCCCCCCCTTTAAAGCCTAGAAACTCCACAGGGTCATGACTTCACCCACTCCTCAACCTAGATATTAAATTATCAACAAAAATAATGCACCTGGCTGCACACAGCAACACTCAAAAGCAGAGAAAGAAGTGAGGAAACAGCAATTCAGGATTCATGTCACATTTTAGCCTCAGTTGTCATGGTCTCAGAATCTGGAATACTGACAGAAGGCTCAGAGGTTTATAAAACAGAACCACGCAGAACAGATCATTATATTCCTCCAAATTTTAAGAGCTTATTAAGTGCTTTGATCTGTTGTGATGCTTGAGAAAGGTGCAGCTCCCCTGCTTTGGGGTTTCACAACAATTCTGTAAAACAGCTAAAACCACAGAGTCTTGGGCTAAACTTCTATTTCTCTATCTGGGTGATGCTAGAACAACTTGATAAAACAGTCAAACAAAGGACCACCACAGACCACTGACTCCAAATTCCGGGTTACACAAAGCTGCTGGGCAACACGGAAAGGCAAAGCGTGAAATGTGTCCTGTCTTAGCAGAAACCACCACGGAGTGGTGGGTGAACACCCAGAGAAACTGCAGCAGGGAGATTGCACTGTTTTCATGTTTTGGTTAAGATGACAGAATTCCATCCCATATTTATCCATTTTCCCCACAGTAAGTTAATGCTCCTTATAAAACAGGGTATTTTGTGAATGCACAGATAAACATTTACTACCCCGCAAGCAAGTTCCATGTGACGCTCTCAGGTATTTGCTTTGTAAACAACCATTAGTTTGTAATTCCAGCGTGTGCTACAGGGAAGGGAAATTACTGACTAGAGTGTGACAGGCAAAAAGTGACACAGTGGGGCACTGAGAGCCTGGCCCTGCTTAATCCTGGGCCTGCAATTAATCACAGAACATTTTCTCATGACAGTGTCCACTCATCTTAAGGCTGGGAGGAAATCTCTTCCATTCAACAGCTGAATTACTTCCAGAATTATTGAGTAGCACAGGATGGAGGGAATTTCTGCTCTTAGCCCTGTCCTCCCCAGGGATCACAATACAACAATCTACAGCTCTCTTGCTCTAAGATGAGTGATTAGGAGCATTTTAAGAATTCTGTCCAGCTTAAGGGACAGCACCTGGTGTTTAGGGTGTCAAGACAAGCCTTTCAGAAAGTTGATCCTTACCTTGTAGCTAGCAACAGCTAGTTTGGATAGGCCATCTACGTAAGGGCCATAAACACTGTGTTCTCTAACCTTTAATGACTGACGGCTTCTGGTTGGGGGAAAAAAAAGGGATTTATAAGCACATGACTGACTTAAGACAACATTTACACAAAGTCCATTTCTCCCTGACACATCTCAAACAGGATGGTCTCACAAATACCCACTGAAGCACAGAGCAAGGGCCAGAATGCAAACAAAAAAAGCTTTATAACACATAAAAGGCTGACACAGACAGTGCTGTCACTTCACAAAAGGTAAATTTACTCCAAGCTTTTAGTCTCGCTACTTTATTTTGATTTATAATGAGGAGATGCTGAGATCAGGAAGCAGCAAAAGCCATCCTAGGCAAATGCTTTAGATGGGATCCATTAAGGCAAACTGGTTATGGAAAGGAAGAGTGTAGGACAAATACTACAGTGCCATTCACACACAAATTCCGTACCCTTTGGGGTCAAGGAGATCTCTGACTTTCTCATTGTAAATCTCCATGTAGGATACTTCCACTTTGAAACTCTGCTCTTCATTTTCTTCTTTCTGTGCTCTTTCAAAGAGCCCACTGCAAAGTCTAGGGATTAATCCGGGCTGGTCAGCAGTACCCATCATTGTGTAGGATTTTCCAGACCCTGTGTGAGGGAAGCAGTGATTAGGGTACATGCAACAAAGGTTCCTGCTGTGCAGAATACCGATAGGAAATAGAAGAGGTAAAAAATATTTTTTTTGCGTTTCAGTGAAAGATATTTGTTCAGTTTTCTGCTTTAAAGTAATCCAAACACCACTGAGCTAAAGACTATTTTAATTAAAAGGAAAAGGAGACCAAGAAATTTGGTTGAGAATGCTGGAGAACTTTCAGGTAGATACAGCCTTACTATCGATGACAAGCCACTAACACCCACAATGAGAAAACTTTTTGTATTACTCTTTAAATACTACATTAAAATGACAATTCAAGATTATTTTAATCGCAGAGGCAGAAAATCTGAGCAGAGGCAGAAAATCTGAGCGGTGCTGAGCTCAAGGACGATCACGGTCACGCCAAAGATTATAATCTGAAGTGTGAGAAGTAAGGGTAGCCAGCAGCAACAAAATCTTACTTCTCATCCTGCCCTCCTCATATCTGATGTTACAAAAGAGGAAAACATTTCTTATCTGCTTTAGAAGGCATTTCTCCTGCAACAATGTCACAAGAGTCGTGGAAAGAGCCTCCAGCCAGAACACAGCACCTTTGGAGGGAACACTTCTCCCTTACTCCGGGACTCACCCGTTTGCCCGTAGGCAAAGATACAAGCGTTGTAGCCTTCAAAGGCATTCTGCAGAATATTCTCTCCAAGGCACTTGAAAACAACATCTTGACCTAGAAAACAAAACACACAAGCCAACATTGTAACTCAGCAAGAGCTTTTTGTTCCTTGATTTGGATTCTTCCGACAATGAGGCAAAAGCTGTGAGGGTTTTCCTGCTGTTGCTGCCTAAATCACATCCAGCGTTTGCTCCCTGGAAGGGAGCAGAAGATGTGCTCCAGATCTGCACTGCTGTAAAAACCAGGAGCTGGGGTTATCATGGATATACCTGGATGTGCTTAAAGCAACATCCTATCAAGGTTCCTACTCATAAGTTTTATCAGCAGAGAATCTACAACCAACTGCAGAATTTAATCTGCTGGGGAATGACACCTCCTCAAAATATACTCAAGCTGTACATTTTAATGGCAGTCAGTTGATTTTAATCTAAGGGAATCAGCAGAGCACCGGAAAATTTTACTGTGTAAGATATTGAATAACACCACGAGGAGATTTTTGCAGAGAAGGGATCACAACTATGTGGAAGATATGGGTATTTACAGGATATTTTGCACTGGCAAAAAATAAGGTGTATCACTTCTTTTGTAATTGAACTTTGAGCTTTTCGGATCATTTTCCAAGCAGAGGAAGGAAAGGCTTAAAATATCTGGGTAGTCATTATTGAAACAAAATCCCTATTTTCAGAATTACTTTTACAAGCAGCAAAACTAAAATCTGAACAAGGCATGACAGAACTTTATGGACTGAAAAGTCCTCTCAAATAATGTTCCTTTAAGCTCTTCCTTTCTCTCACTGAAGTTCCTATCTTTACAGCCAAATCCATGCTAAATTCCCCATCAAAATCACCAAGAGCTGTGCCAGGCTCAGCTGTGGTAACACTTCCACTGTGTAACAGACCAAAATATCATTTATATAGGCACCACCATTAGTTTGAGAAACAAAGTACGTAATATTCCTGTGCGATTTGTATGGCTGAAAGTGTCACATTTTTCTCAGTGCCTTGACAGATTATTATTCATTAGTTGTTTGTTAAAGAAATTAGAATTAAGAAGTGTATGTGTCTTTGATTTTTCTTATGATTTTTATAAAATAAATGTTAACGAGTTCAACTGATCCCAAATTTTAAAGGATAACAAGTATGAAACGAATAAATTATAGGAGTGGTAAGTCCAAGTATATTTCATATTTTACCGTAATTGTTTACCAAAATGTGTTATAATAACACATAAAAAACCTTTTAATTAAATACATTACACATTCTCACTAGAACATCTGAATTCACATACACTTAAATGAAATTAGGCTTTTATTAATATTCCTTTATGAAGTTTTACTACGATGCCCAACTCCCATCAGCACTGAAAAAGATGAAATTACATATAACAATGCTCCTCAAAAGAAATAAATGGATTTGATGCTTTAAAAACGACGGAGTTGAAGCAGTATTTTAAATAAAGCTGTAAATAGGAGTAAAGCATCATTGTGCTGGGTTTCTCCACTCCCTGCACTGCAAAGGGGTGGCAGTGCCCACTGCTATTGCCATCTTTAGGGAAGAGAAACTGGAAGGATTGAAGATTTCCCTTTTCCTTTTGACAGCAGCCAGTCACAGAGGGGACAGCACTCTGTGCCATATGGCCTGTGCCCTGGAGCAAGGACTGCATTTGAATCAGATCATTCCCACCTGGAAACAACAAAGCCGCAGTAAATGTTATTACCTGCATATTTTTCTTTGACAGATTCATCCATAGACCAAAAGCAGTGATCATATGCAAACACCTGCAGGGAAACAACCAGGACACCTTAGAAAAGCTGCTGCCAAATCCAACACATTATTCACATTCTGACATTCTGAACTCAACACACATTCCCACTGAATTCCTTATCTCCTAGGAGTTTGAAGCCTAAACAAACACTTCATTTTCCTGTATGCTTTTATTTGTCCCTTGTTTCTATTTGTCCCTTCCTGGGCCAACCCTGCTCCCCACTCTCCATGTGCCAACCCAGTGGATGTCAAGGACCTCTCCGTATTTCCCTCCAAACCCATCCCTGCAATTAATTTTTCACCAGAGTTTCTCTTTTGCAAACTGACAGATGTCCTCTAGCTCTTTCTGCCTCCCATCTCCCCGTGCCTCTTGTCTGCATAAATTAAAAACAAGCCTTAGGGTAGGAACCTCTTCCCACACAAGAAGAGTATGCATTTATTTACATACCATGACAAACCAAAGCAACCATCAAAGTCTAATATTTGCAAAGAATAATACAAATTAAATCAGTTTTATCAGGAAAAGACCAGCACTATAATATTTTTAATAGAAAAGTTTCAATTTTGCCATAAATCCATTGAAAGGTCCACGGGCATCCTGAAAGATGACCTGAAATAATACAATGTATATTTTTTGGGACAGATGATTGTAAAAACAGCTCCCCGGGTATGTGTCTGCAAGGAAAAACATTAATTAGGGTAATGTCTGCCCTACATTCACATGGGCAACATTTATTCTGTAGGATGTAGGAAAAGGGAAGTGCAACGTGGGGCTCCCTGGCTGTGGATTTCCCCTCTAAGCTTAATGGAAGCTGCTCTTCCCTCTTTGGATGTCCTGCATTGCTACGTGGCTGACTACCAACATTTATAAAAATGCTAAACAATGCAAAATCCTTGAAATTTAAAGAATTTATCTTTAAAAATACATTGTTTCCCCCCTCCCCCCATACTACGCTGATGTCCCAGCATCAAGAGATAAAGTAGTTATTTTATATCCTCTAACTAAGGAAACAACAGCTTGTGTATTTAAAATTAAGGTGCTTTTTTTTTTTTTTTTCCCTTTGAATTTATTTTACAGCTAAACATATTATTAAAGCATCCCAAGCCTTCAGAACATTTAATAAAACATCACTGGCTGTATGAGCACATCCATGGAGCTGAACCCTGACACGCCAGGGCAGAGTGCTTAGAACAAGTGCGAAGTCACAGGATCATAAAAACAAAATGAGTTTGCTTTAACACAAAAACCAGAAAATGCTTTTAAAAAGCCCACAAAGAACAAGTATCTCCCATTCAGAGTCTGCAGTGCTGAGTGTGGATGTTCTCATTTGTTCCTCTGACTCATTTCTTGGCACGAGCTGTACAGAGCATTTCTGCAGCAAGGAGATGCTTCGAGTTTCTTACTCAGCAGCTGATCAGCAACAGAGCTCTTCAAAATGCTTTTAATATTTGGATAACCCAAGACTGAGCAAGTGATAGGACAACTCTCACACACTGATAAAAGCCCTTACCTTTGGGTGAGTCCTGCTGTTCCCCAATGCATCAGAAGGTCAGTGGAAGGAAAAAAAAAAAAAAGACAAAAGAAAAACAAGGACTGTTAGTTCTAGTGATTTTAGCTTAATTATGCTATCATTAATCATTGGAACTCTGTATTTTAAAAGTTTATTTCTCTCCTCAGATCCCTCCTTGCTTACAGATCCCAAGTCATTTTACAAACCTTTCTAGGAGCAAGATTTGAGATGCTGCTCGGAGTTGATTTAAAATTCAAAGGCACTGATTTTCCTCATGCTGCATCCCTTCCTCATTCTCTCACAGGTTTATTTTTCTTGTGACACCTCTCTCTGTCTGGGTGTTACTGCCTCTTAAAAACAAAGTACCCAAGCAACATAAAAATTTCCAAAACCACTTGAACAGGAACTTCAGGAGCGTTATTCAAGAGGAAATCTCCGAGTCCAGCCCCTGGGCTTGCCCAACTCAGCTCTCTGACGGTTGCTGGGACAGCAGAGCAAACATTTGCTTCCCTGAAAGAATGAGCAGAGAACAGCAATTCCTCCAGCCTGTTATGTGCAGAATTTAAAACTTTGGGGGTTTTTGTTTGTTTGTTTTTAAGCAAGTACAAAATTACTGGAGTGACCTTTAAAATACCAGCACGGCCCCAGTCAGTGACTGCAGGTTATGCAGCCTCCCCACATCAGAGACTGGAGAAAAGCAGTAAACACACAACAAACCACTGATACTCCCCTTGTCCTGGACCTTCCAAATGACATTAGGGAGCTCTTGACATCAGCAACGAGTAAAGTCTTGTGACAAGCAACACTGATTTCTTTTGAACAGAGCAGGAGAAAGACATGGGAGCCATACAGGATTACCCTAAGAGCTCTTGCTGCTCACAGGGCTTGAGAAGCCAGTTTAAAAATAGTAATTTCTGAGCATTGTCTCTCAAAACCAATTATTTATTATGCAAATCCATCACCTCTCTTCACTCATGCCTGGATCTGCTGCGTGTATCTGTTTGACAGAACAGGAACGACGGTGACTTAGGAGAGCAGGATGATTATTTAAGTCAAGGTCACCCCATGTCACGGGGTCATCCAAGTCAGCAGTGACAGCATGACCCCTTTTCCCCTGCCATCTGGCTCAGCTGGAATAAAGGCTCTCCCAAGGTCCTTGGCAGCGAGCTTGGTGTGGACCCTCGGCTGTTGCTCCTGGGTGGATTTTATTGAGGGAATCTCCTTCACCAGGGCTTTGATCCAGACACAGGAGACTGCAGAGAGCCCCTCTGGATTCCTCTCAGAGAGACACAGGAGCATTTTCACGGCTTTCTGTGCTCTGAAATGCTCATGGAGCACTTTGCTGCAGGACTTCACTGGAAACTGCTTTTAGGGAAGCTCTGTGTACAGGGCAGGTTAATTCCTATTCCTACAAGAACATTCTCCTGGTAAAACAAAGGGAACAGCAAGCCTGGATTTGAAGTCTGAGTTTAGCACTCAGAGATGTGACAGTGCCCTGCTCACAATTCTCCAGCCCAATTCCAAGGCAGGATTATATTGCAACAACCCAGCTGATCTGCCCAGCCCTCAATATGAGGCGTATTATTGAGTATTTGGGTTAAAGCAGCCATAAGGATATAATCTGAGAAGTTCTGTCACAGATACAATTTTAAGAGGATGGATTATACAGGGCTATGTATCATCAAGCTTAACTTAAGACCTTTAGTCTGAACTATCTATCTCATTTTCTGTTGGGCTGCACAAACACGCAAACCCAGGTCTTGGGTCTTGCTTAATCCAAACGTGAGGGAACAGAAGCCCCACAAAACCCAGCGTGCAGCACTTGGGATACAGCACAGCTACACAGAGCTGCAGCTTGTTTGATGTACTTTTGACCATGAAGAGAATAAATGGGACAAATGTTTCCCCAAGGAAAGCATTAAGGGTGCAGCCTGCATCACGCAGCATCGTGCTGAGCACATACGAGCCCATTAATGCTGCAGCTGCTTGCTGGGCCCAGAAACCCATGAAAAGATTTTTAGCCTGATTCAAAATCCCTTGGGAAATGAATAGATGGGGAAATAGAGCACCCACAGCAGCCTGGTGTGCTGCAAGGACACAAGGGGAGTGCTGGGTGTTCGCACCCAAGCGCTCCCGTCCATCGCAGAAGTGAGGAAAAGGTAAATACCAAGAACAGCATCACCCACACAGCAGGGAAGGATCTCCTACAGCAAAACACATGACAGGAACACATGCAAAGAACAGGGAGGTGATTTTCCCCCTCTACTCTGCTCTTGTTGGACCCCACCTGGAATCCTGCACACACTTCTGGTGTCCCCAACACAAGAAGGACACGGAATTTGGTGGAGCAAGTCCAGAGGAGGCCATGAGGTTGATAAGAGGACTGGAGCACCTCCCCTAAGAAGACAGGCTGAGGAATTTGGGGCTGTTCAGCCTGGAAAAGAGAAGGTTGTGTGGAGACCTCACAGCACCTTCCAGTGTCTGAAGGGTGACAGGGAAGCTGGAGAGGGACCGTTCATCAGGAACTGGAGTGACAGGACAAGGGAGAGCAGGTTCAAACTGAAGAGGGGAAATTTAGGTTAGATACACGGAAAGAATTGTTCCCTGCGAGGGTGGGGAGGCCCCGGCACAGCAAAGCTTCCAGGGATGAAACAGCCACAGCTTCTCTGGGCACCCTGTGCCAGGGCCTCACCTCCCTCACATCCAAGAATTCCTTCCCCATATCCCATCTAGCCCTGCCCTCTGGCAGTGGGAAGCCATTCCTTGGTTCCTGTCCCTCCATCCCTTGTCCCAAGTCCCTCTCCACCCCCAAGGATGCTGCCATTCCGAGGTGCAGGCAGCTCCTCGGCTCACGGCCAAAAATTCCCATCTATCTCAGATGCAGCAGAAGCATCCACGGCAGAGAGGGAAAACTTTATCTTTTAGCCACTGAAGGATGTCACTGAGATGCTTCCAGCTACTTGTTTTCACTCATATCCAGTCTGACAGGAATTCGCCAACTCCCGACTTTTATCTCTTCTCAGCTCAATGTCAAACAGAAGTAGGGGGAATCTAATGTATCTAATTTAATTCTAAAATTAAAAAAGGAGAAGACTACTCCGAAACAACATCCTACATTTAACAGTATTTTATTTGTTGCAGCCCATAGCGAGGGGTTGGAATGAGATGATCTTTAAGGTCTTTTCCAACTCAAATCACTCCATGACTCCGTGAACATATCTGCTGTTTTGAGTGAATGAAGACATGCAGCCTGAATAATCATTTCTTTTTAAAATACCTCTTACACAGGGTAAATGTGTCCTGATCAAGCTTCTTGATCAGGACACATTTGTTTTCCTATAAACATTCTGGTTGTTCCACAGATCACAGGCACAGTGTAAAAATATGGATAAAATCAGAGCAGGTCTCAGCTGAGACCGTCAGTACAATACTACTACTGCTCCAGTTTTTAAAATAGAATAATTAAATTACATATTCAAACACAAATTATTCAACCATAGTTATTAGTGGCATTTTAGTAACACCCAGATCAGGTTTTCCATGTTCAAAAGGGGAAGGAAGGGTTAATGAGCTAAAGTATATTTCAGACTGTGCAAATCTCGAAGGGGGAAAAGACCCCAGCAAATGAGTAGAGGTGAACCCTGGCTGGGGAGAGGTGAGGAGAGCTCAGCCCTTATCTCTTCTGTCTGGCTGACCCCACAGCTCCGAGATAGCAGCCAGCTGGCAAATCAGCACATGCTCTAAATCAGTCACAGCACATCTCGCTTCTTGTCTAAATCAGAAACAGGCAGATGGGGCAAAGGGAGGAGAAAGGTGGGAGGTGGCAAGGCAGGAAGAGGGGAAACAGCTCCAGAAGCTGGACAGGAGCTGACATGCCAGGCATGGGTTTGCTTCTCTGTATTATTCTGAAAAAGAACATTTCCTGTGCCAACAGTGACTGCAACAACATCCAAACTGTACGTTTGAGTGATACTGCCAAGTGGCATAAGGCTATGCTGGATTTATGGAATTGAAACATAACATTTTGTCATTTTCAGAAGCTTCTGGACTAGAAAAATATAATACAAATTTGAAGGTTAGAAAAAAAGAGAAAAAGAGAGGCAACAATTCCAACTATGAATAAGGAAAGTCTCAGCAAATGTCTCCAGAAATTCTTATTGCTTTCCACTTTCAATCTTCCATAACCACTGCAAAAACAACCATATCAAATTCCAGTGTAATTAGTGCTATTTTATGCCCTTCAGCAGAAACTGCCCAGCATAAACTCTAGAAAGCAGCTAAAAATGCAACTAGGAAAAACTGATGGGGAAAACCTCCTTGGGTTTATAAGTGAAAAGATGTTAGTACCTCCCAGAGATTGCTCTGTCAGGCCACATCTTTATGCTCTCAGTTGAGTTAAAAAAACATTATTAAAAATAAAGTTGGCATCATGTGTAACAATAATTTACCCTTTGGATCCAGCGATTCTGGAATTCTGGGATTTTATTAATAAGTGGTTGCAGAGAGAAGCAATACAATAACTATCCTAGGTTCTGACACATACAACTGCATCATTTACCAATATTCCACGAAATCAAAGAACTAAAGCTACACTGGGCAGAGTTTGTTGTCCCCACATATCTTTCTCTCCTTCCTTTCCCTGGTTAAGTATGACCCAAAAATAGCACCGGTATGGAAAACCCTGAACCATAATTTCCTTTGTGGCTCCTGTACAGTGTTTTCATGGAATCACAGAATGGTTTGGGTTGAAAGGGACCTTAAAGATCATCCCATTCCAATCCTGCGCCCCTGGCAGCGATACCTTCCACTAGAATGAAGGTGTTTTCCCTTGCTCCTTCTCCCTCACCTGCCACGAGCTTCCCTACTCAAACACAGCAGAGTCAGGAGCACCTCAGAAACACCGAAGATCCCGTTCCCAGCACCTCAGCACAGAGCTTTGCTAAGCAAACCAGGCTCTGTTTGAAGAGCAGAGGGTTAAAACATCATGGGTTTCACGGACTGAAGGGTTTCTCAAGAAAACTCATCCTTCAAACAAGGCTTTTGAGTCTTGAGGGTGTTTGAGCATTGGAGCAGCTCCCCAGGGAGTTGTCACAGCCTCAAGGCTGCCAGAGCTCCAGGAGCTTTTGGACAACGCTCTCAGGGATGCACAGGGTGGGATTGTTGGGGTGTCTGTGCAGGGCCAGGGGTTGGACTGGATGATCCTGATGGGTCACTTCCAGCTGAGGATTTTCGATGATTTTATGAAACCTGGCTGTATCACAGAGGGCAAATATTGGGTGTAGACAAGTGGAATTCCAAAGAAAGTGCTCTCATTGCCTCGGCATTGGACACCTGCCTGAGCAGGAGATGGGATTTAACAACTCCAGAGCCTTTTATTCTGAAGTAACCGGGCTTATGATTTCCATGCTTCCCTATCCTTCACTGTACTACAGGACCTTCCTAGAGTGGCGAAGCTGATAAGAGGTGCAGGAATTACTGAAGAGCTCCAGCACCAGCAAGTCTCAGGGCTGACAACTCCACGCAGAGCAGATGCAACATAGGCACAAAAAAACCAAAAACAAAAACCAAAAAAAAAAACCAAACAAAAAACCCCAAACAAAAACCAGGAAGATTTTGAATTTGTTTCAAATTTGGGAGCCCAGTTATCTTTCTGAAGGAGACAGTTTAATTTGTAGTTTATGGGGGTTTTTCTTCCTGTGTGAAAAAAGGATTTAGAATGAAGTATTTTGAAGAGCCAGCACTGCAATGGTCAGAGTTTTATTGTCTAAATTTCAGCTCCAGAATTTCTTTCATGGCATAAAAAAGCCCCAGCCAATGGTGAAATAAAACGTTGACAGTAGATTTAATGATTTTACTAACACAGACATAACTGAAAGACAGCAGTATGACAGCTGATAAGAAAAAGCAGAATTCTTTGAGAAGCTGTTTCCTCTCTTTCTGCATATCAGACAAATACAACTTGCAACCCATTTTGCTGCTGCCAGGTACACAATGAGAGGAAAAGTCAACTAAATCTATCCTATGATACTTAGAAATCCATTTTAACAGAATATTTCAGACTGTAAAGTGCTTAAGGTTGTTTGGTTTCACAGTGGTTTAATAGTTTATAAATATTTTTACATGCAGGCCAAGTGGTATCAAAAAGCTGAGTCCCACCAAACTCCAATTTTTGACTAAGTCCTGCAATCAATATTATTCTTATAGAGTCTCATTTTTACTTCCATGGCAATACTGAGATAACTTTGGGAGAAAACCACACTGTCCTATTCGAGTGAATGATTTTTTGCAATCAGAAACAGCCTCTTTAAAACAAAATCCCCAAATACATTAAAGAAAAAAAACAAACCTGTGAAAGAGCCTGCACAGTTCAAAGCCTAAACTTGTGTAGCTAAAAGGAACAAAGGTAATCACTGTTCCTTGGAAAATTCCTCCAGTGCTCCAAGGCATTCCAGGCGTAGTTGGCGGTTACTTAGTTTCTACTGACAAAACTAATTTTTGCCAGCTCACTCAAAACAATCAAAAAAAAAAAAAAAAAAAAAAAAAAAAAAAAAAGAAAAGGCCCCAAACCCCAAGAACTCGAGCTGAGCAGCAGCTTTGTGGGTTTGGGGTATTTTGTACCTTGGAGCTAAATTTTCTGTATTGTTGGTACAATAATCTGCTTAGTCCTGACCACATTCAAGCAGTGTGCATGGATCCCATAAAGCTGCTGTTATGACAAGGGGATTACAACTTTATCCTTTTGTTTGTAAATACTCAGATGTTGGGATACTATTGTGCTCTAGAGAATGTTTGGTGAACAGCCAGTCCCCAAACTTTCAATTACTATTGTGAATTACAGTATTTTTTAATGAAGTGGGCTGTAGCTACCTTTTTATAACCATGTGAGGGAGGGGAAAAGCCTCCTTAGGATGTGGCAGCCTTTTAACTCCTCCAGGAGATCCCAAATGGAAAATGATGGCAAGTGGAGCAGCACATACAGGAAGATATACAATACATGGTAATCTTGTTCTACAGCATCAAAAACTTCAGTGTTCACATTCAGGGTAAACTTTAGCCAAGCCACTGGCACACAGGATTAATCCCAGAATGATCTCCTGGGCACTATGGAAAGCAAAGGATTGCAACTAAAAGGAACTTAATCCATGAAAGGGTATTTCAAGAACTCTCTGAGGTCCACCAAGACCAGGTTTTCCACCTTTGGTAGATCACCCAGCTGTATCAACCAATCCATAAACTGATTAGAGCCTCCACCTTAAACCAGTTTGAGCCTGAGGTTGTCTGACTTCCTTGAAAACACAAATACATCAACCAGAATCACTCTGAAAGAGAGCGGATTTTTCCATGGACTCTGCTGTATTTACACAAGTACCTAAATACAAATGTGTGCATCCAACATCCTTTGAAGAAAGAAAAATCCCAGAACAATTTGGGTTGGAAGGGACCTTAAAGCTCATCCAGTGCCCCCCCCTGCCATGGGCAGGGACATCTTCCACAGGCAGGGACACCTTCCACTAGCCCAGGTGGCTCCAAGCCCCGTCCAGCCTGGCCTTGGACACTTCCAGGGATCCAGGGGCAGCCACAGCTTCTCTGGGCACCCTGTGCCAGGGCCTCCCCACCCTCACAGGGAAGAACTTTTCCCTAAAATCTCCTTCAGCCTCTCTCTGCTTCAAACAAGGAACAGAAAAAGAGAAAAGGAGCCGTTTGCAGGAGTACAAAGGGATCCACAGCCTTGGAGGCTCCAGAGCAGCCCACAAGCTCTTCACCCTCACATTAATCAATCACTGCACACTAAGGAAATTACTGTAAGGACTCTTCAGCTCAGGGGAACAAATGCCTCACCAAGAGCATTTAGAATATATTGGTAATGTTTTCTATTTATTTTAAATAGGCACTAACTCCCTCCAAGCACAAACATGTAGAAGAGGGGTCTCTGAGTACTTGCTAATTCCCCATACACTCTCCTACTGAATTACCAATACCATGAGGCAGCTCTGTACTCTTAACACCTGATACTCGACATATTCTGACTCCCCAAAGAACCTTCAGTCATTTATCTCACGGCTGTCCAGGCAATTTGTGTTAGATAACCACAGATGCAACCTGGGAGACACCTTCCAGCCTTCAGGCCTAAATAAGAAGTCAAATTGTTTCCTTCACTCTCTTTTTTGGTTCCACAGGTCTGCCTTGTCCTCCAGTGGAGAATACCACCTTCCTCTCTTTGGACTTGGTTCTCCAACTTCTTCAGTATGTCCACTAGGCATTTAAGCAAGTAGGAAATGTCTCAAGTGGCACGAGTTCAGAAAAGAACATTGTTGTGGCCACATTTTGTAGAGAAATCAATCTTAATGGTGCGGTTTGTGTGTGCACGGGGCATTTACAAGATTGGGAATTTCAGTGGGTACAGCAGCCTGTCACTTTCTGAATCTCGGTGCAATTTCAGCACCACAGGATCTCCAGCTGATGAAGAAGGGTACATGCACAGTGCCAAAATTTATACCTCAGAGTCATTTTTGGTGCCTCCAGAACCAGATGCCAGCTAAGGAAAGTGTTATTTTCATGTGGTAAAGTCTATTCACGGCCTGTTTTGGCTCCAACGCCAAAGGAGGGATTGGAGCAGTATTTAAAACTACAAACACACTGGAAACCACAAATGATGTTGGTCTAACAGTGGATGGGGAGGAGGGAGAAGATAAGAGCTGTAGGCAAGAAGGGCTGGTCATTAGCATAAGAAAGTGATTTGTCTTGGCTCCACAGCTCAGTATCTGCCTGAATTTCCCCATTTCAGCACATCCACGCCCTGTGATCACAGTGATAACCCAGAGGCTGCTGCACAGTATCTGTGTACTCAACCCAAACCTTCCATCAGCATCCAAGGAGCCTGGGAGGTGAAAGAACAGCACAACTCATCGGAACCACGCTGCAAAGGAGAACAGCAGCTTGTCAAGGCACTGGCATCTCAAAAAGAGCACTTCAACAAAATCCTGACATGTATTAGAAGCCTCAAACATTCAGCTAGAGTAAAATTAGTGTTTATATATCTCAAAAAAGAATAATGTCACAGTGTCTTTTGCCCTTCCCAAGAGCACAGACTCTGTACCCTCCCTGATCAACTCTTTCAATGCTGCCCATATTCCTCCAACCCATTTAACACAACCTGACTGATAGTGTGGAGATAAGGGAGCAGGCAGCAATCAATATCCTTATCACCACCCCTGGAGAGATTTAAAAGATGTAGAGATGTGGTACTTAGGGACATGTTTTAATGGTGGGCTTGGCAGTGCTGGGCTAATGATTGGGCTCAATGATTTTAAATGTCTTTTCCAACCTAAACAATTCTGCAATTCTGTTACTCCAATTTATTCCCAATATCCCATCTAACCCTCCAGAAATCTCACTACAGGAGTACCTGGCATAAGGAAATAAATACAAACTTTGTCCCAAAGAAACCAAGAAAGAACTGCTTTCCAGGGTACTATGTTTGCACCAAGCTCTCCTGCCTGACCTAGAAAAGCAATCCTTATCCTGAGCGCATCACTCCAATCAGCTGTTACTCCTTCCCAGCACGGGGATGAGAAATAAGCTATAATTGACCTGTTTGCTGAAAAGCAAAGGGAAAATGCAGCATATTATGAAAATTATGGGCAAGCCTTCACCATGACAGCTCGGCTCCCATGTCCTGTATCTGCCCTGCTAATGGCTCCAGACTGCTGAAAAAAATGTCAGAGTGCTCTAGGCAGAATTAAATATTTGCTTAAACCTAGAATTGCATTAAAGCAAACAGATCTGCATCGAGAACTTGTTCTGAAGACAAAAAAAAATAACATCTGGGGAGTGAGAAGGAAAGACAGACCCCAGAAATACAGACTTCTTCATTATTTGGCGAAAAAAGCCCAATTATTTCTTCCTAAATAGGTGCTGCTGATTCACTGTAGCATTCCTCTGTGCCCTAAATTTCCCAAATTCATCTTTTGGCCACATGATGAACTTACCCATCTGCTTTGTCTGTTCTTTTCCCTCCCACCTCAGCAAATGGCTGTGGTCATTTTTAAGTGGAGGAAATATTTTGTGAACTGTTCTGGAGTCAACACACCACAGAACTATTTCAAAGCACTGCAGTTCTTTCATGCCCATTGTGTTCCAGCTCAAAGCTCTCATTTGGGCAACCAGATAATCCTGAAGAACTTAATGAGGAAGATAATTTTGAATACATATTTATTCCTTAACTTCTTGTTCCAATGATAATTACTCTTGTGTACGAAAAATTCTTTCACTACACACTTGTACCAACACCCATCACCCCAAAAACCAACGTGGCAGTTGCTGAAGGGTTTGTTCATTACTGCTGGTGATTTGTTTATGCTGGGGAAGGAAATAGGAAACAGGAACAGCCATTAGCAGAGGAGTGTGGCTGCTGGGACCAAGTGTGGGAGCTACAACATCAAGAGTGCAAAACCACCTGGCCCCAAATTAATCCAGAAGTGAGTTAGGCTGGAAAAGGCACTGAAACTGGGCTTGGTGAAGCCACGCATCATTTTTGGCTGACAAACATTCTTCCAGAGACTGTGGCCTGCAGGGCTGTAAGGAGCTATCAGGGATTAAGTTATCACTTCATGCTCTGGCAGCAGAACGCAGATATCTAACAAGGTGAAACATGCACCGTGCACCATCACTTATCCCTTTCAGCCAAGTAAATTGTGTCAGACTAAATCCCACCATGTACTTTTCTGCCAGCCAGTCTCCTGGGCCTGGATCCTGGCCAGAGACTCGCTGGCTCTTGCCAACCCTCACGTTTTCCCAGGGCAAGGCAGAGAAGTGTTTGCGAAGCAGATGCAATGCCCACCCTCGGGCAGACCGCTGGGAGACTGCTCCTGGTGCTCCAGGATTAGATTAGGCTTCTAAAAAGTGCAAACCCGAGTCCTCTGGTCTATCAGCAACTTTTATCACATATTTTTGCAGTGCCTGAAGGAGGGATGCAGGGCATTTCGCCTTGGGATGAGAAGTTAACACCCCTCAGGTTGCCCGCAGATTTTTCAAGGGAATTCAGGTAAAACCCGGGAGCTCTGGCAGCAAATCTTTCCCCAGCAGCCTCAAAGCACCTATAAGCCAAGGTCACAGTTGCTGCTGAAAGTGCCACAGCTGCCAACCAGATTTCCTCCTGCCTCACTCTTATCACTAATCACTTCTAAGAGCTTCCCACAAGCAACACCATGGATTCGCTTCCTGTGCTGCTCTTACTCCCAGAGCTGTTTATCTCCCCAGCATGCCTTCTCCTTTGAAATCCCTTTCAACACCCCTCCCTCAAACAAAAAAAACACCCCAAAAGGAGACTTAAATCCTTCCATAATGCTGTTCCTGGAGCAAAAGCTGTTTATGGTTGTAGATATTTTTTTAAAAAGTCCTTTTCGGGACATTACACATGTGCTGGGTTACATTCAGTTCAGGCCAATTAAAAGTTCATTGTATGGTCAAGTGTTCTGTGCTGCACAAATGCAGCTCTGTGGCTATTTAGTAGCTTCCCCTCACTTAGACAATATAAAGGGGCTGAAAATAGGGAAAATAGCAGACAAAACAGGGAATCACAGAGCTGGATAAAAGGAAATGATGCCTCAGGCCTGCGTGTGAAGGAGTCTCATGTAGCCACTGTGAACAGAATTTTAGGATGGTTTGGAGGGGACCTTTTAAAGGTCATCTCGTCCAACCCTGCAGGGGTTCCACTATCCCAGACTGCTTCAAGCCTCATCCAACCTGCCCTTGGACACTTCAGGGATGGGGCAGCCACAGCTTCTCTGGGCAACCTGCACCAGGACCTCTTCTTAAAAAACTTCTTAGATCTAATCTAAAACGACCCTGCTCCAACTGCAGGACAGATCTAACACTGTGAATTCAATGCTCCAAAGCTTTTTCTGGACTAAAGCATCTACAATGTCTATCCTGGATGAGGACCACAGATGTCTGGCTTTTCCGTGAACATCACCATAATAAATTGGTTTTATAGGAAGTCCAAGTGAACAGAGGCATCCATCACCCAGAAACTGGGACCTGTGTGCTGCTTCCTACTGCCAGGAATGCTTAATACAAAAGGAATACTTGGGCATTGAGGAAAATGTAGAAATATCTCCATTCTCATCACTGACCATGCGCTATAGCCCTGCAAAAATGCTGTCACCAGTCAATTCTGCCACAAAACAATGTAATTAAAGAGAGAAAAGCCCCTAATAACCCAGAAAAGCAATCACATTTCCCTGTTGGAATCTGAGGGAATTTCTTGTTCGTACTTCTGAATTCTTCACCTAAATATGGAATTATAGAATCATAAAGGTCAGAAAAGACCTCTAAGAGCATCAAGTCCAGCTTTCAACCAGCAGCACTGCCACAGTCACCATGAAACCACGTCCCCAAGTGCCATTTCCACACTTTTTTTAACACTTCCAGGGATGGTGATTCCACCGCTGTCCTGGGCAGCCTGGTCCAAAGCTTGACAAGCCTTTCAATGAAGAAATTTTTCCTAATGTCTAATCTAAACCTCCCCTGGCACAATTTGAGCCCATTTCCTCTCATCCTGTCACTCAATACCCGGGAGGAGAGATGGACCCCCACATCACCCCCCTGTCAGGGAGTTGTGCAACTTTTCCAGCCTTTAAAAATAATCTACCATCACTAAAATACCACAATTATGGGAAATTTTGTATCATTTCTTTATGAGGAGAATACAGATGCAGCCTGTGTTCCACGTGAGTTCTGCTCATTTTGGGCACAACACTCTCTGCACAAAGCTGAAATTCTAGAAGTGTGAAAACCTGAAACAAGATTTTAAAAATCAGCTCCAACCCAAAATTTGAACTAATGTTTACCTCCTCATGCTGTTCTTTTGTTCCACAGTAGCCACCAGCACCAGACGCTTGCTGGCAGCTGGCTTCACTTAAAACTTCTTTTCCTTTTCCAAGAATCTATTTGGGAGACAAATTCTCGTACGTGCCATGTGGAAAAGAGTTCAGTATTTTGTGGTCTCAGTGATTAAATAGTGTGATAGTTCACATACACAGTAAAGGAGCCATTAATTTCGCTGAAAAAAAAACCCCACCTAAAGGTGATACCAAATAAACTTGTCAGCTCCTGACGCCAAGTTTGCATTGCAGAGAAGTTATTTTTAGCCTGCAAGTGTGGGCTACACAGCAAGGTGCTGGTATTCATAAACAGGGATGGGATGTGAGGCTTTCATGTGCACTGCACAGAGCCGAAGGATGGTTCCTGCTGAATTCTAACTTTGAACTCCCAGGCTGCCTGCTGCTCGCCTCTTCTGGCTGAAAAATATCTTGCTTTTAGATGCAACTTGTTGCCTGCTTGACTGTGCTTCATATGGGACAGCACATGCAAAAGCACTTTATGTGACACTATCAGGATTTAGCACTGAGCACAGCAGTGCCCTAAAACAAGAATAAAAGCACATGTGTCTGCTTGCATCTTGAGAAGCTCTTTTAATTATTTTGAACACACACATCACCAAGAAAAGCATTATTTTTGGTAATGCTAAATGAAATCTGGAGATTAGAACTGTGCTCAACAATAGCTTCTGCTCATCCTGAATTACAAAGAACAGCTATGACTATGTTGATGAACAGGCAGATACTGGAATATTGTCAGATGAACAGGACTGGCTTACTCTTGGTCTGAAGCAACTGCTTTTATAATCACCCATATTTTATTCTTCTAAATCCAAAAGACATCAGACCATTTTGAGAAGCTGAAAGCCAAATACTAAATTGTCCATTAAAGATTATACATCTCATGCCCAACACACAACTCTTCATATGGAATGACAAAACAAGAATCATTAATCAAATTATTCCTCTAAAACTGTCCCGCTGGATTCCCTGGTAACTGCATCGCTCAGTCACAAAGCAGCTTCGCAGTCACTGCAAAAACCCAACAATTCCACTTGGAACATAACCTGGAATTTGAAGGTCAGCTCTTCTCCTTCCCGTTTGTATCATTACCATAAAAAATGTTTTGTAACAACAGTTCCTTGTTACAACAATTCCTTGCCCACTTACACCAAATAAACTCAACCATCTTCATTTCCATGGGGACATTTTCCTGGCTGTAACTCGCCCAAATTGTGGGGATGTATCAACTCAGTTGCTTCCTTACAAAACAAAAACCACCCACACACACAAGTCGCTAAAGAAAACATTATCTTTAATGGCCAACCTCTGTTTTGGTGGAGGTAGGGGTGGGAAGGGGAAGGAGGACTCTCTGCCAGAGAGGGAGAAAGGTTATTGCATGAAAGTTGACCAGAAGTCTAATTAAAAATAAACTGCAGAATAGCTGTGGATTAGTTGTTCCACAGAGCTCACACTTTGCCCACCACTATGAACCATCATTTAGTCATAAAAGCAGTGACTGAGGGGAAAAATAATAATCCCCAAACTGGTAACTTCACAAAGAAGTTTGCTGTACACCAGCAGCTAGCAGAGATTTACAAACTGAAAATATGCTGCCCCAGGGAAAACACAGACATGTAAGCCAATTTTTCCTCTCTGAACAGGGAGTGGGGGGAAAGTCAACAGCCAAAATTATCCCTGAGAGTCTCCAGTCTGCTCTGTTCATCTGGAGCACAGAGATGAGATCAGGGAGATGAGCAGACCCTGGGGAAAAATCACTCTGAACAGCCCCACACACACTTTCCTTTTCCACATTCCCTGCTCTTGCTGGCATTGTCTCACACAGCCCATGGCTGGAGCCACGGTGAGACAGAAGTTTCTTAGCTGTTACACCATCTACAAATGCCTTCCAGCTTCCCCCCCCCGCCCCCTTCATAGAACCATCACAACTTTCTAAAGGGCCTGTGAGGCCAAAATGAACAAATCTGCATTTACAGACAGCAGACTTTCTTCCGCAGAGCCCGTAGTGACAGTGCAGGATATCCATGCCCCCCTCCCACAGCCAGTCCTTAAAACACAGGTTGGAAGCCACTCCTGTGGATAGATCAGGCTATCCTCCTCCTCCTCCTCCTCCTCCTGCTGCCAACATGAAACAAGAAAGGAAAAGTCCTTATTTTGCAGGCAGGTTGGGAAACTATCCAAGGTCAGCTGCTCCAGGATGATGCCTGTGTTGCAAGAAACACAGTTTGTTAACAGTTGTTGTCCCCAAAACACATCCCCGAAAGCAGTGGGTAAAAGAAGTCCCTTTCCCTCAGTACTTTTTCTGCAAAGGGAAAGGACTGTGGCAAAAAAAATATACTTAATATATGTGAAATCAGCATCAGACTTTCAGATAAAAACCTGCGACACCGTAAGAACTAAATACAAGAATTGACACAGAGGAGAGGGGGGAAAAAGCAAAGGGATATTGATGTAAAGATCAGAGCACATGTTCCAGCTGAGTGAATTCCTCAAAAATCAGCCTTCAGGACCAGTCTTGCTGTCCTTGGCTACTGCTATCAGTTCTTTTTGAACACAGGCTTGATTTTAACATATGAGATCAGCTAATTTATCCACTTTTGATGTAACTAAACCGGTTGAGTTTTATCTGGTTGCATTTTTTGTTTGTTTAATCACCTCTGATTATGAGCATCGAATTCTCAGCCATATAAACACAATTATTTAGCAAAGCCCATATAAAAGACACTGGAATCCTAAGCAGAAATACCCTAAAAAGTTACCCATTTCTCTATTGCATTCAGTTTTCTGTAATATTAAATACATACTTGCCACAGTCAGTAGAGAGATATGAATTTCTAGAACCATTACAGGTTCTAATTGTATAAAATTAACTTCAGAGATTATCAAGTTACCTGACAGTATTTAAGAAACAAACTCAAGAAGCTGATTTGGTTTCACACCACACATTTGCACCATTCTGTCCCTTCTCTTTGCCTCTAAATGTCATTAAATTAAATATAGGCAGAAAGAACACTCTAAAATCAAAGTATTCAGATACATACAGCAAAAAATTACAGGTTTTAGGTAAGACAGTCTGGTACCTTTGTTACCTTGACAGTATTCCTTTAACCTCATTATTGTTCTGCAGCCAGGATAACAAAATAGACAAGACGTCTAATTACCATAATTTGTCCATTCTGGCTTATAAAACCCTTAAATGCTCATTCATGCAGCTGATTGAATGAGTCTGTCCAAGCATAACAACAAACACAGAAAAGATGCTGGATATTCAATTTGGTCATTTGATGCCACAGGAAAACAGGACACAGCGAGAAAATTCCTCTCTACAGGTACTGCAGCAACAGGTACTGCCCTTGTCAGAACTGCCCACGCTCTTGGAATATGTATTCCAGGATTTCCTAACCAGCTCCCATAAAAATACAGCCACACAGAAATTTCAGGTGCTATTTTAAGCACAGGGTGAAGCCAGGATGTTGAACGATGGACTGACACTGTGGAGTCATCATACCCAATTTCTTTGCTTAATTAATCAGCAGCAGCTTCTTGCTGAACAGCAGCACAAACTGGGGCTCCTCCTGTGAGTTATCACTACTCCAACATGTCCAGGATGAGCAGAGGGGGTTTATCCTTGGGGACAACCCATCCTGGCCCTGGTTCAGGGCTGCACTGAGGGGTGACAGCAAAGCGCTGCTGTTGTGCTGGTCCCAGTGTCCAGGAAATCAATCTCCAGGGAATAAGGCACTTTGTACAAGCAGCACAGTTATAAATCAAACGGGTGGAGGGGCAGCTTCTGTGCAGTTTTCTCTCTCCTCTCCCAGTACAATCCATAAATTAGCATTTATGCAAGACTGGAGCTGCAATGGGATGCAGCCTCACCTGACTGCCCAGGCACCCAGGGCCACCTGGTTTTGGGTAGAACTGATACCAGAAGGACAGGGGTTTGAAACTCTCAAGAATCAGAGCTGGAACGAATTACAACACTTGGCCCACACGGAAGACCTTCGAAACATTTTTGTGTTAAAAGCAAATACCTGACAAAACCCTTCCTTGAGCACGTCTCCCTCCTTACACCTCTATTTTTACCCTGGAACTTCCATTTTCCCATGAGGAATTTCATGACTGAATGCTCCCAGGGGGAAGAGTTGGGTTGTGCAATTCCAAACACGCAAGTTTCCATTTATTGTTTCACAGAATAAGAGGAAAATCCAGCCTCTCCAAGTACAACACAGCGTTTCAAACATTACATTTGCCTTCCAGAGTTGAAAGGGAAAGAAATGTGCTTAAAACATGACTTGCAAAAAGAAAGGAAGAGAAAATATGTTACAGGCATAAAGCTGTATTGTAAGAGGCTGCTTGAAAGGCTGCCAGCGCCGCAATTCCCCACAGCTCCTCTGTAATCCACGCACATTACAAACATCAGGAGTACCTAGTATGATTTTTATTTTCAAGCTGAAGTGGGTTCACATACCAAAAGAGTGATTTTTAAATTCTCAAGCTCTTTTGTTAAGACTTTCAAAGGGTTCTGGCTTGTGTCAAGTTCAAGGCTCCTTTCAGAAATCAGGCAGAGGACTTGGCCTACCTAAAAATCACTGAGCAAACCCAAAAGAAATCAGCAGGGGGGAAAAAAAAAAAAAAATCAGATCTCTCAGTATTCTCCCCTATTTATTCTTCTCCAATGGAACTGCTTTTTTTAAGTTCAACTGCTACATGTAATTTTTTCCAATGACTTACGAGTGTTTAAAAGAAAAATTCAACACAAAAACCTTTCAAATGACACAACCCTTCATAGGAAACAACCCTTCATTAGAAAGAAAACCATGGACAAGCACAACCATAAACATCCCTGTACTTGATGCAAATAAAATCAAATAAAATGAAAATAACCCTGCTTAGTTTAACTAATGAGCCCAGAGATCTATCAATTACCAATATACAACGAAGCAGGCAGTATTTCAAGCCCAGTGAGTTCATTTGCTTTATGTTCTTAAACGTGTCCTATCAAACTCCCACAGCATGATACTTAAAAAATATCTACATTTAGATGTTATAAACCTTAGGTCAGGCTGGGTTTGGGTTCTTGAATGCAACTGCCCACGAGTTCACTGGTACTAACTCAGCTACCTGTGCTTTCAACACACACAGATGATTCAGAAACAGATGGAATACATGTGAAGCTTTCCTTTTTTTTTTTGAATTTTTTGAACAAAATAAAAGAATCTCAAGTCTGTTGATGCCTCTTGCATCGTTCCCCCTGCATGGATATGACAAAGGGGAACCGTAACTTGTCCAAGGCTCTGTATGTTGGCAGCAGAGCCTGAGCTCAGGGTTCCTCATGCCCCCTCCCTGCTCCATGTCTTATTGCCAGTCATGCCAACCTAAAGAAGAGAATTTCACAGGGCAAGTAATTCTGTCCAGCATTTAAAGCCTGCAGAAAGAAAGGAAGAGGAGGGAGATGGTATTTCTTAAGGCCCAAAACCAAAGTATTGCCCTGCCTTTTCCCAGATGCTTCCTTCCCTTCTCCCACACTAACTGAGGTTTGTTCATGGAGCTGCTCCTGCCAAGGCAACCAGAACCTTCCAGAGCATAAAAGGGCTCCAGGAGAGCTGGAGAGGGACTTGGGACAAGGGATGGAGGGACAGGACACAGGGAATGGCTTCCCACTGCCAGAGGGCAGGGATAGATGGGATATTGGGAAGGAATTCCTGGCTGTGAGGGTGGTGAGGCCCTGGCACAGGGTGCCCAGAGAAGCGGTGGCTGCCCCTGGAAGTGTCCAAGACCAGGCTGGACAGGGCTTGGAGAAACCTGGGCTAGTGGAAGGTGTCCCTGCCCAGGGCAGGGGGTGGGACTGGATGCGATTTAAGGTCCCTTCCAAACCACTACCATGCACCACAGCAAGTCTGGCCATCACACCCTCTCAATATTCAGAGATAATTAAAGCTGGAAAGAAGTGTTTCACCGCCAACCTGACCTTGCAAACACCAGCTACACAATTACAACATTTGGCCGTCACTGCTCCTTTGAAACACATCCTCAGTCCTGCAAACAAGAACTCACTGTTACCTTCACAGCCAGTTGCAGCAGTTCATAACCTTTGCCCTTAGAAGTGGTACAGATGAATTCCCAATTTGTATTTTTCTACATACACTTGGTCTTTGTGCCACCTTTCCCTTGTCACAACACAGGTTTCCAAGTATCAAGCACTTTGTATCAAGCACTGAGGTCCTCTGGTAGCTCCAGCACATGAAATACTTCACCATTTATGATCCCTCAGCCTCTAAAACCTATGGTGTAAAGCCGCATTTCAGCACAACAAAGTAATTTCAGTAATATGACAAATATATGTTGACAGCATATATCTTACATACAAAATGTTGCACGTTATCCTCAATCTTAACCTAAGGTATTTTCCAAACCTTTCCATGAGCTCTCCTTATCAAAAATTAAGAAACGAGGGTAAGCAGCTAAAGCCGTTTCATATTCCCAGCTTAAAGACTACCTGGCTTAGTTAATGGGAACAGGTATTTTACTGAATTATTCCAATAAAATCCCAGAATGAAAAATGCCACGGCAAAGAGCAAACATGCAAGGCTACAGCACAGAAAACGGCCTTGTTTTCACAGAAGGACCACCGCAAAAAAACTAAAAAGCACCTAATTTTCAAGTACCAAAGGGCAGAAATCAAAATTATTTCTATTTTTCGGCTTTAGCTAAATAGAAAACATAAGTCTACCAACATGCACTTCACGTTTCTGTCAAGGAAACCACACTAACACTCCACTTAAAGAGGGACCCCCACATGAAAGCAGCACAGTTCCTCAGCCAAAATCTCCATGGTATCAAAAGTCTCGAGTGCCAGCAGATGAGCAGACAATATCAGTACACAAGTGGGACAGAAGGTAGAAAAGGGAATAATTAATCACGCAGACTATTAGAAAATATCTCAGTCACTTCAAACAACTCAACTGGCCCCTATTTACCTTGCAGGATTCGGAGTTGAAGCAAGCAGTGTTGAACCAGCATCGCTTTTGTTGCTGACACAAGAATTATCAGCAGTAAATCTTTCACTGCAATAAGCAGTCTCAGACGATCAACAGTATTTCCATCTGCATCAGATCCTCAAACGCTGCTAATTAAAAACCTGATGAAAGGGAATAGGCTATTTTGAAGCAGTGATTCACCAGATAAACACGATACGCATTGGTGGTTCTACCTTTAACTACCAGGAATAAAAAGTTATAGCACGTAAAAACATTTTTTAAAAAATCAACAAAAAACCCAATTCAATCCACCCTGTCCAGCTCTCTAAGAATATGGAAAGATTAGTTTGGTTTCCCGCAGCACAGGAGGATCATACACACCGCCAAACCCCTGGACACAGCATTAATAGGTGATTCCTAATAAAGATGCTTTTAAAAATAAAGACTTTGAGCTTGAAAAGTGAGTGTTTACAGGAAGGAACCTGCTCTGCCTGGATCACTGCTGTGAAGCAAAGGGACTTTGAAGTTCCCCATGGCTGCATTGTTTCAACTGATAAATGGCAAGGTAAACCTTGCAGAGGGGTTAAAACAAAACTCCAGCACTTGCAGCTATTTTATGGCTTAAGAGAGAATTGTGAGCCAGCAGACAAAGCTGCCATGTCCTCACTTCACTGATTCCATCAAATACTCCAAGTTTATGGTGAAGTAACTCAGAGCTGTGTGTTACTTAAAAATTAATAAAGCATTTAGAGCAGCTGTGGTCCCTTAGGCAAGAACACCAGGCCAGGAAAAGCACGCCCTCCAAAAAAGAGAGATTCACCCAAGATGGCAGAAAATGCTGGATTTTGATGCCTCCTCAGAACTGCTCAGGTTTGGGGTTGGCCTTCTTGAAGTTAAATACCCTGCATCAGCAGCTCACGGGTGGAAGAGCGCTACTCAGACCCAGCACAGAACAAAACCACCCCAGTTTGGTGTTACAACTACTCTGCAGCATTTAACATCTGAGTGTAACCCAAAATCTCAGCAATCCAGCTAACTCTGCTTCCTGGGCAGCAAACTGACCTACCAGACAGGAATAGAACTGTGCTCCCCAAAATACTTCAAAACTGGTAAAACACCGGCACAGGTTGCCCAAAGAAGCTGTGGCTGCCCCTGGATCCCTGGAAGGGTCCAAGGCCAGGATGGATGGGGCTGGGAGCAACCTGGGACAGTGGAAGGTGTTGGGGTTGGAATGGGATGAGTTTTAAGGTCCCTTCCTACCCAAACCATTCTGTAACTCAATATATGCCACTCAGATCAAGCCAACAGTTTGCTTATCTGTATTTGTACATCACAAACATGACGGATGAAAGGGAAGAGAGACGACTGGGAAGGGGGAAAAGAGGCACCTCCTGAACGAGCATCAGCTCGAAAGCACAGAAATCACTTCCAGCGGCTTGTTCTTTATCCTTTGTGATCACTACAGGTCTGCACAAATCCTGTAGCAACAGGTAATTCTCTCTTTGGACAAGTTGGCTTTGTCTCAGGCACTGTGCCCTTCCTGGCTGGAGCCACCACGACGGCAACAGGGTGAGGTCACTCTGCAGGGAGTTTTCAAGGCCATTTTGGGGTCCCTTCCCATCTGCCACTCAGAAACCTGAAACAAGGTTTGAGACACAGAGGAAACCATCCCTCCCCCAAATTCAGATGCACCATTGGTATGGTTTTTTTTAATTTTCTTTTTTTTTTAGCATTAAATAATAGGAAAAGGCTACAAGTGAGCCTTGTAGGAGAAGCCATAATTTGAGTGTATTTAGTTGGTTTAGCAATGAAAAAGATTCCCTATAAAGCATCAGTGGCAAGAGACTCACATAAGAACAGGCTCCAGTGACTTGGAATTCAAATAATAAACTAAATATCTCCTTTTAAGGGAGAACAAAAATCTTATACTGTGCTCCTGCCATTATTACTCATTTTCCATACTGCCTTTGGTACTGTATTCTAAAAGAATCTAATTTATAAATAGGTTTTTAAACGTCTTCAAATGACATCCTTCAAATCACAATTAAAAATTTGGTAACTGTTTCAGCATAGGATTTTTCCTTCTTTTTGAGTCCCATAAATAGATTTTCAAGTCTGACTATAAACTCTTTATTTTTCATTATGTTCCCCTGCAAATGCAGATTAAAAACTTGCTCCAAGACTCCAGTCATAATTCCAAGCACAATAATTTGCAAAACAGCAGATTTTAAACTTATGGCCATTTCATCCATGTTTATAATGTCTTATAAACCACTGTACACAGATGGGACAACAGCAGGAGAAACCACAATTATGCTGTAATTAGTTTCTTGTTGGCCTAAAGATGCCAGCAGAGACAAAGTTGTCAAGTTACTTTCTTTTGTGATAAAAATTAACTTCATTTTTCCGCAAGGATGGATTTTAATACTTTTCCTGAAGGAATCAAGCTCTTTCTAAGCATTAATCCTGACAATAAACAAGGCTTAATGACTTCTATGCAACTTGGCAACAGAACTTGTTAGTGCCAGTGAAGTCTTTGGAATTGTATCTGCCAAAATCTGCAGCAAATCTGAGGCACAGGCATGACCAGAGCTTGTGAAACACTCATCTTCCTACCTCACCTGCAGTGTCTGAATTAACCTGTTCAAAATACCCCTTCTCCTACCCAACGTCTTTCCTTATAGAAAACTTAAAAAACACTTTACCAACATCTGCCATTGTCAAGGTTCAAGGATCCAAGTAGTGAATGTTCAAAATGTAAGGAGAAAATGCTGTTTCAAAAGCCGTGGTAACCTGGAGTGTGTATGGCAATTTTTGCTAAAGGTTATAATCATGAGTGAGCTGGAGAACCTCCCAGAATTAACCCCAAAACTCAGGCAAGATCTTCCCCAAATGACAAATGACTGAAGGAAAGAAAAAATAATTTTTAAATCCTTGATTTTTTAGGACAAAGGGCATCCTGCAGAGGTTGTGTCCACACAAACCAAAGCAGCCAACAACACAAGAAACACCCAGCACTGCTTGAATTGGAATTTCTTTGGGTACCACTTCAACATGAGGTATAGACTAAGTTTTCACTTAGATGATAATTATTCAAGACGAACATTAGATAATTGTGATTAATTTGTATAGTTTCTGGATGGATGTTCTGCTAAATATAATTTACCAAAAGGTACAGACTTGAGGCTTGCCAACAACCCCTCACAAATGAAGCTACAATTAACTGCTGACATCACTACTGCCTTGAAAACGAACTTGTCTCTCACTTTCAAACATATTAATTATGGACACAATTATCCAGTGACAGCTGGTATTTATACGGAGTTCTGTCAGCTTAGTTCCCACATCTCAGCAAGGCAGGTGCAATCCAAATTCCACTCGGAATCAGGTCACTCTCCAGCAGCGTACAAACAACTTACGGTTTTATTAATGCACAGAGAGCTACATAAATTATCTCTGGAGATATTAAGAAAACATCTGGGCATAATCCTGGGTAAACAGCTCCAGGAGACCCCGCCTGAGGAGGGAGGCTTGGAGCAGATACCTCCAGAGGCCCCTTCCAGGCTGTGACTCCACAGGCACATCCCTGTGTTTAGGACCGCCATGAGTAAGCCTGCCATCACTCCAACAGCAATTCCAAAGTATTCCAGGACTTCTCTGCCTCTCACATCTCCAACCTGGAGGCAGCCACTTCATCTCCCTGCTCAGCAAAAGAGCTGTCACAGAGTGCAAGGCATCTCAGCCACGGCCTCTGGAAAGGGGTTGTTGGCATGACCTGACCTGGGAAAATGTCACCTGAGAAACCAGAACAGGGACTAGAGGACAAGGAAAACAAAGGTATGAGGAAATGTTTGATTACAGAGCGCTCAACAATCTCAGCCCAGAAAGCCAACACTGTCATGGGCTCATCCCACAGTGTGGGCAGCTGGGGAGGGCGGGGATTCTCCCTCTCTGCCCCGCTCAGGTAGGACCCCACCTGGGACACTGCATCCAGCTCTGGGGACCCAGCACAAGGAAGACATGGAGCTGCTGGAAAGAGTCCAGAGGAGGCCATGGAGATGCTCTGAGAGCTGCAGCCCCTCTGCTCTGGAGCCAGGCTGGGAGAGCTGGGGGGGTTCACCTGGAGAAGAGAAGGATCCAGGGAGACCTCAGAGCCCCTTCCAGTGTCTAAAGGGGCTCCAGGAGAGCTGGAGAGGGACTTGGGACAAGGGATGGAGGGACGGCACACAGGGAATGGCTTCCCACTGCCAGAGGGCAGGGATGGATGGGATATTGGGAAGGAATTGTTCCCTGTGAGGGTGCTGAGGCCCTGGCACAGGGTGCCCAGAGAAGTTGTGGCTGCCCCTGGATCCCTGGAAGTGTCTAAGGCCAGGCTGGATGGGGCTTGGAGCAACCTTGGATAGTGGAAGGTGTCCCTGCCCATGGCAGGGGTTGGAATGAGATGGTCTTTAAGGGCCCTTCCAGCTCAAACCATTCAGTTATTCCAAAGACCGACACCATTTCACACGAAGCGGTACCAGGACGTACCCGGATATACATCACACACTCTCAGAAAGCTCTACCGGTTTCACCGTGTGCCACCTTCACAAGTAAAACACCTCACTATTTAACCACGAGATTCTCCATTATCACCAGAAATCGGGGCATGGAGGACTATGCCCAATTCCAAACCCGTGTCCACACGCTGCAGTAATTACTCAGCACACAGAACTGACCTTACTCTGTACCACTTGCACTCCCGTGCAGTGTGAACCCGCCACGGTTCTACCAATCCCACACAATTCCTGCACTGGGAACGCTGTGAAAGACTTGCTATTAAACACTTAGCAGCACAGGAAGATACCTCAGGGGTTACAGGGACACATAAAACCAAGCGTGCAAACTCTGCAGACAGGATTTACACAGGCTGGAGCAGAGCAAGGGTGGGAGGTTTCAGTATGAAGTTGCTTCACAACCTCTTTGCCGCTTAGGGCAGGTGTTTAAGTAAGAAAACTTGTAGGCAGTAGAGATGCTTGTAAGCCTCAGCTGCTGCTAATGCGGTTTCAACAACCAGATAATTGCTTCCCCTCACAACCACCCCTATTTCTCTCTTCTCTGCCACAAAATCTGCATATGGTTTTTCTTTGTCTTTTCGTGCTTTTTTTTTTCTTCACACCTCTGAAGTTTCTGCTGAGCACATTGTAATTCTCCCTTTCCATGGTGCCATGGCAGCAAACTCTGCAAAGATACTATCTTCAGGTGCATTTTTGAGAAGGAATCAGAAATACATGGGCTGTGACATACATACCTTCCAATGTGGAAGTTGGCTGATGACAAATACGATTCCAAGAGCTCAGAGGAGTGGGGAAAAGAGCCTTCAAACCAGGAAAAGGTTCGGCAGAAGAATAAAACAGTGGATAATGTCACTGCCATAGAATTCCAGAATGGTTTGGGCGGGAAGGCACCTTCAAGATCATCCAGTTCAACCCTGACACTTTCCAGTATCCCAGGTTGCTCCAACCCCCACCCAACCCGGCCTTGGACACTTCCAGGGATCCAGGGGCAGCCACAGCTTCTCTGGGCACCCTGTGCCAGGGCCTCAGCACCCTCACAGTGAAAAATTCCTTCCCAATTTCCACTCTACCCCTGCATTCTGGCAGTTTGATCAGAGCTAACTTTTGATCAGAGTTATTTCTATAATATTTTTTGAGTGATTATATTTGCTCCCAAGTATAGATAAAATTCAGATCATAAATGTACACAAGTAATGCTTTAAAAAATCCAAAGAGCTGGAAGTGCTCGTCACAGCAGGACTACTCAGATGAAGCTGAGTGGATATCCTGTTCCTTCATTTCATTTATCTGATCAGCACAGTAAGGCTTCAGCTGCTGAGGGACAGAACAAAATGCTGGCAGGAGGCTACAAACCCTGAGGAGAAAGGCAGAAAATAGCACTGTGCTTTCCAAAAGGCTGAAAATTCAAGTAAGTGGACGAGCCTAAGAACCTCAGACAATACACATTAAGATATAGGGTTTCCTTACGTCACTACACAGTATAAAGGCTCAGAGTTCTGGCCCCACTGAGTGATGTGACCTAATTAATTATACACCAGCACAGGAAGCTTCTTGCTGGGGGAAAAAAAAAAAAAAAAAAAAA
>VXBT01003969.1:472295-515241 GCA_013400235.1 Oriolus oriolus
AAAAAGACCAAAAAATGCCCAAACAAAAAAACCTCAAGATGACAACAATAACAAGAAGAACAAACCAAAAACCACCCAACTCAAACAATAAAAAGCCACCCTCCCACACAGTAAAATGCTTCTTGGACTACATATCAACCGAAAAAATGGGAAAAACGCTAGATTTATTTTAGAGGCTTGAAATGGAAGAGAGGAATCTGCAGTCCACAGTCAGATAAAGAGCATATGGTAGAGCTGAGGCAAAACTTAAATCCCCTCATGCAGCCACTGCTCTTAGAGAAGTCCATCCTTCCTCTCATGATATCCTTCATGTCCAGCCCTCCTCCTTTAGCCAAAAAAATCCCTATTACCCTGACTGCTTCTCCCCTCAAGGGAGCTCCAATTGGATAATTAGTTTTGTAAGACGGTATATGCTTATCAAACCTTATGCTTATCAAGGCTGGCATGAACTTTCGAGCACTAATTAAAATGTCATTTTATTTCACATACTCACAGAGCAGTGAATGCAACGCTCACCACCCACAGCAGCGCACAGGAAGCCAGATTTAAATCCCCAGAATTTGTCCTGCTCCACACAAAACGAATGGATAAAGACACAACTGATTTTAATGCAAATTACAACCAAGGGAAGAGAGTTTGGTACTTCTAAAGCTGCAACAACACAAAATTTAGTGCTCCTTTTAGGAGGAGGCCATAAACAGCCACACTTCCAGAGCTTCTTTCCAGGAAGGAAAAGCATTCCCAGCAGAGGGAAGGGTGCTGCCCATGCAAGAGCAGCAGATGCAGCATTCCTGCAGAGCGAGCTCATGGAAAACAAAAACCAGAAATACCTACAAGATGCTGATTGTTGATTTCTGCTCACAGGAGGAGGAGAACAAGCAGGCCTGTAACGTTTTTCCTCATCTACTGACATTCAAACAGGTAGAAGAACATCAAACACCAAAGCAAATCTTGAGGTGCTACAGCAACTGCAATTTTCCCATTTTACTGTGATAAACACACACAGAAACAAGGTCCTCTGCATTCAGTAGTTTTATTTCAGACTTTACAGAGCTGGTGACAAAATCAGAATAAACCCCATAAGTATAAGGTAGCATCAAGTGCAACAGTGCCATCCTAAAATTAACACCACCACAACAAAAAAAGACAAATTAGCTCAAACTGATGCACTCAAGTAACTCTCAAAACTTGTTCAAATGTCTTCAGGACAATGACTCTAAGACACTAAAAGGTTTCTCCTTTTCTTCACTTCTCATAATAAACTCAGAAATAATTTAGGAAACAAACCCTGACAGTTTTCACATTCCATTTTCCAAAACCTAAGGAAATGAAAAGGCTGTATGTGATTATCTGCCTGTATATTCCAGTTGACCATACAATCATTGATAATGGGATGAGGCATTATCCACCTTCTCAGGAGAGCATCAAACCCTGTCCTGCCAAAGAACCCTCAACCCTCACCATTCAGATTATTTTATTTCAAGTTAGCTTGGGGGACACATCTACACAGTCAAAATGACTGCAGCAGAGAGTGTGGGAGTTGTACAGCACAAAATTATCCTGGTTATTACTAATCAATCATGTTGGAGGGTGGGAAATATCCCCTCTTGATCTTTTTCTGATCTCATTATTGTATTAATCTGAGATCAAGATTTTGGAGTTTAATCTCAAACATCCCCAAAACAAAACTGGTTGAGCATAAAAAAAGTGAGATATATACATCTATATATATATATATATATATATGTATAGATAGATAGAGAGAGAGAGACACAGAGAGAGAGAGAGAGAGAGACTACTCTTAAAGCAAATTAATTTGTCCAGTTTAGCTTGTAGAATTAAGAAGCCAGGAAAACAATTAACACTTCACAGTCTCCTTGAAGCTTCAATGATCTGCTCTTGAGAGCTTCAGATACAGCTGGGGTTGAAAACCAAAACTGTTGGGACAGTTCCCTCAAAATTGCCATAAATGGTTCAATAAAAGCTACATTCCACTCAAATATTAATCACACTCACTCTAATAGCTTCAACGTGGCACCAAGAGGGGTTTTGGTTTTGTTTTGTGGTTGTGTTGAGGTTTCTTCCAGAAAACAACTCAGTTCTGGGAACTGGCCCCTACTGCTGGTACCACTGGGGGAAGGGACTGCAGATAACTTTGAGTTTGCAGCAGAAGTCAACTCCTTGGAGAATTCCCAGTCAAAAGCCTTTGCCAGCTCCAGAGGAGTTTTCTTGAAGGACTGGACGCTGAGCAGTTATCATCGACAACCTCTAAACGCTGTCTGCAAGCAGGTCAGTAATGCCAAGGGTACTCCAGAACCTGCTGCTAGACTGCAGTCTATTAAAAACCTTCAATTCAGTGAAGAATTAAGGCTGCAGGTACTTTACAAATGTTTTGGGTTTTAAAGAGAAAAAAGCACCAAAGATTAAGAATCAATAAAGCACAAGCTGAGGGTTGTACTTCAGATCACATGACGTGAAACAAATTAATTCTTCATCTATTTGCTCTTTCCCTCAAATGCAGCAGGTTATTACCAACTAGGTCAAATGAGCAGCAAGATCAAAAAAGGCCTCTTTGATGTTCATCCAAGGAATATGAGAAGGCCAAGGATGATTCCAGTCGTGACATGGCCACAAAGTTCTCACTCCAAGAGGATATGGCACATGTTAAAGCAGTTTTCACTTGCCACATGGGCACAAAGCTTTTAAATAACAGATAATCCTAATTAGCTATGACTATGTTTGCCATTAAAAAAGGTAGAATAGGTGTGAGCCAGCTGATGGAAAGGGAATCAGCTATAAAAGAAATCATTAACACAAGTCTCACCATTTACTTTCTTAAGCAATACAAAATAGGTTACAGGTCTGTTTTAAGCACACTGACACACACAAGCACATTTCACAACTTCTGTTTACTTTTGATCTATCACAAAAATTAATGGAGGGTTTCTGTCTCGGATTTTCACTTTTACTTCAATCAAAGCACGTGAGTTGGAGCAAACACTTCCTCAAAAGCACAACTTGGAAGCTCCGCAACCCCATTCTCTCCTGGCAGAACTCCCACTTCTCAATTTTACATGAGATAAGGATTTTTTGTGGTGACCCTTCACCTCCTTGTGCAAATTAGTTTCTCCCTTGTGCAGCCAAAGCCTCGTGAGATGCAGTGGCAGAGCCCTGTGTGCCAGTCCTGCTGCCCCCAGCACACTTTGAACAAAATGATTTCTAGGTACTGCAGAAACTCATCAGAAGTATTTAGTCATAGAATTTTTATATCAGAAGACAATTTTGAGAAAAACAGATGACTGGCAGCTGGATGCAGTCCAGCCTTAATGCACGTGGAATTATGGAAGTTGGAAAAGCCCTCTAAGACCATCAAGTCCAATCATTCTCCCAGCACTGTCCCATGTCCCCAAGTGCCACATCCACACAGCTCTAAGTCCCTCCAGGGATGGGGACTCCACCATCTCCCTGGCCAGCCCCTTCCAATGCTTGAAACCATCCCAGTGAAGAAACTGTTCCTAATATCCAACCTAAACCTCCCCCAGCACAAGCTCACCTCCATAATACAGGTGTAATACCACTTCCTACAAAATAAGCTCTGACAACAGACTGAAAAAGCAATGTTCTCACCATTATTTCATTCACTCTTTTAAATTACTCTGCCAATTTTAAATTAGGCTTATTTTTCCCTTCTCTTCTAACTCCTTTAGGCTGCTCAGCAACCTGCCAACAAAACCCAACAGAAACAACTATAATTTTACAGAACAAGCTCATGCTTGAAGTAGGAGTTGAGCAGGGATGCAACAGAGGCCAAGCTGGCAGTGCAGGAAAGTCTCATGGTGCTGTTTTTGCAAACATGAACTTCCTGTGAGTTGTTCTGTGCCCACAAAACACCAGTTTGGATGTGGAGAGGGGCACACTTCCCTTTCTTCTGGATGTCAGCTCTCAGTCTCGGGAATACACACACTCCCTGCCCCCCTCCAACTTCCTGGAACACTGCTGCACATAAAAACATTGCACAAATCTGTTCCCTGGATGAAAATGCTGAACTAACATCTAATCCACAAATTTCGTTCTCAGAGCTTTATGCACCCCTCAGCCACGGGAGCCATTCCTGCTTAGTGCAACTGTGTGTCCCTTCCACACGTCCTAATCTGAATTTTCCCCATCCCGAGCAGTTCATACAGAATTAATACAGTGCCAGGAAAGACATGGAGAAGCAAAGGCACGGCAATTAGCTTTCACCCATCTTCAAAGACAGTAATATTTCTCCCTTTAAATTGCTTTGCTGTCAAATAGCAACCGTACCACAGCGTGCAAATGGTTCAGCAAGCCCAATATTCCATTTCTGGTGGTGTCCAACAGCTGAGACTCCTCAGTCAAATGCAGGAACAGCTGGGGACACAGATGCCTGCGATGAGACAGCTCTCCAAGTGGTTCTTGCCTAACATCAGGCAGGATCCTGGGTGATTTTCAAGAAAATGTGGGCATTTTTCCATGACTATCTACTAGTAATTGCCTGTTTTCTTGGGAGTGTGGCGTTCTGCAGATTAGTTCCATAAATAGCAATGCCTTCATACAACTGCCTCCTTTTCTGATCAAGCATGTCCTTTCCTCATCATGCATGTCCTTTCCTAGGGTGGAAGTGAAGTCTGCACCCCCATGTGCTCCTGCTTCCACGAGTTATTTTTCAAAAGTCAGAATTTTCCTGGTGACTCCCGACCAGTCAGCTTTTCTAGTTCATATATGTCTGCATATACAAGAACACCTATGTAATCCCGTCAGCATTTCCTCTCTAGGCATCTTGGCTCTCTGAGTGAGGCAAATGGATGTAAGCGTGCATAAACTGTAAGACAGAACAAAGATAAACAGGATCGTGATGTGTTCAGTTTTTGCCAGACTTTTCCTTATCTGGGATTTTTGCCCATCATTTATATTCCTTGTACAGCTCAGTGAAATATGATATATATACTTTATCACATCACGGAGATATTTTTAAATTTATAATCAATGTTTTTCCACTCAATGTACATTTACCCCAACCAACACACTCCCTTATCTATAATTTTTGCAGAAGAAATCGAATTACGTGCAGTTTTACCACCTCACTGCTAAGGCACTTCCACACTGAAATCAGCATTTCCCATTATGATCGAGGGAGCTTGAGGTCTCTAACACTCCCCACAGCAAGAGCTGCTAAGTCATGACTTATTTTCAGCTTTTAGCAGCTTTGAGGGGAGTTCTGGGGTCATGCTAAGGGGTCACCTACACACCCCAGGCAGGTGAAAGGCGGCTTCACCTTGCTCTGGGCAGACCCAGCATTGTGTAACTGCTCAGGCTGTGCCAAGCAGGAGCTTATCCTGCCTCCCCACATGCTCCTGCCTCCGCAGCACGGGATTCCTGGCTAACAGAGAGCACAGGGAGCTTGTGTGGGCTTGCAAGAACACCCCACTCCGGTTTTCAGCAACCAGTCTGTTTGTTTTTAAATTTGAAGTCACGTGCGTTTTGTTACCATTCCTCCACTTCGCACTTAACCCTTCAAAACGAGTGAACTAATGTTGCTTAGTCCTTGAGACCCCAATACTTGTTTTCTGGTAGCATTTTTTCAATACCTAAATCTTTGCCAGGATTCTGTCTGGATTGGCCCTAATCTTCATTTCTTCAAAAGGATTAAAAGCTCTTGTAAGAAAAAAGAAACTTCAGTCCAAAGACAAACTCCGGAAAGTTTTAACACACTGGGCTGTTCATTTTAACCCGACCACTGCCTGAAGTCCATCATCCACCTGAATCAGTTTGGGTTGGAAGGACCTTAAGGCTCGTCCCATTCCAACTCCCTGCCATAGGCAAGGACATTTTCCATCATCCCAGGTTGCTCCAAGCCCCATCTCCCCACAGCCTTCTTCAGGACTGTCATATGTCTCAAAGAAAACAGGAATCGGAATGGCAGAATAATCTTCTAAAAATATTCTTTCCTATGTAAAATATACTTGGGCTTCACCCAGTTCCTCATCAAAGCAGAAATCACTGAGCTCAGCTGCTGCAAGGCTACAAACATTCTCAAGACTAAGATAATAACACACCCCTTCTCAATTTCCAGAACTCCTTAAAAACTACCAAATTGAGTTTAAGCACCACGACTTGATGAGCAAAAAAAATTGTCTGTGCGGGTACAGAAAAATAAACTGGTTTAAATCCAGAAATAGATACCTTAAAAGCAAATCTTTATAAAGACCCTCAATTACTGAATTATCTACTACAAAGCGCTAATTATAAAGACATTACAATAGCTGAAAAGGAAAAACCCAGCCTGGTTTAACACACTTGTCAGCTCCAGTTAGCTGCACTCATTCCTTAGACGAGTTTTTACCCTGTGCCAGTCTTTGGAATCTCTCTGTTCTGCAAAACAAGAGGGAAAGCAGCTAGAAACCACAAACTGCAACAAAAGTACAGTGAAGTCAGCACTTGTTTCATTTTTAAGCGTTTTCTCTTAATAAAAAAGCTCGGAGGTGGTTTGCTGGGCAGATTTAATGAATGCTTTGCTTTACAAATACCACTGCTGATTCACAGGGCTGTGCCAGACTGATACACCACTGATCTCTGAGCTCATATCAGTTACACATCAATTACAGTTATGTCTGCAAGACAGAATAAACCTCCTTTGTCTGACCTGTCAAAAAAAAAAAATAAATCTTTTTAATAAGTCTTGTTTGGGAAATGTAAAATTACACCACAAGCAAATCGATAGTTAAAAGAAAAAAAAAAGGCTATAAAGGAACCTGGAGTAATTACAGCCAATCTGGAGATTTTCCAAAAAATTAATTCCCATAAACATTCCAATTGTTGCCCAGGACTTATCTATTCACTTCAGTCACAATGAGTTCACACCCTCTTCCAAGCCCCAGCCACCGAGTAAGAACGCTGTGAGTAATCTTTGCGGCACAGAGTAAATCCCGAGTTGATAAAGAAACTTCAGCCTTGACCTTTGCAACAGGGAGAGCGGAGGGAGCAGCCAGCTCAGGAAGGCAAACAAAAGAGGGGACAAGTCATGCTAATGATATTATCCATCCACAGCGAATCCCTGGAGCTTCACACATCCTTGAGGGGAGATTTTGATTTCCAGAGGTCATTTGGGGAAATTTGTGACAGAAGCTCAAACCTCTGTCACAATTAATTTCGTGAGGGCAGCTGAAGAAAAGGGTGAGCATTTCCACACGGTGTAAGTTTAATTTTAACACAAGAAGCCGCCACCCAACCAAACCCACCCCCCCAACAGCCCAAGGTTAATAGCAAAGCCTGCCCAGCCTAGAGGTCATCCCATGGATTTTAAAATTGATCTTTTGTACGTGATCAAGTTACTGAAACCTGCACAACACCATTAAGGATTGCTCAATAAAATAACTGCTGCCTCCCTCCAGCTCAGGAAAGGTCATTTCTTGGTTAAGGAATAACAGGAGAATACCAGAATTTTTTCAGCCATGTGAAAAGGGACTTTTTAAGAGCAAGTGTTTTAAATGTACTTATTAATCCTCAAGCCTCTACAGAAATGTATAAATAATATATGCAGTTTGTAGACACAAGACAAAGTGAGGTCCATCAGTTATCACCCAGATTTTCAAAACATTCCTTAATTTTTAATGCCAAGTTTGAAACAGCTACATTTTTCTGAAGACCTGAGAACATTTCAGTGGCAATTACACGGACATAATTTGCCATATCCAACAGTCAGGTCCTACACACCTCAAGTTGGGGGTTTTATTTATGTCTCCCAACCTCCCAGGCTTGGTTTCTCCCAGAGAGGATGGAAGTGGGAAAAAAAAATGCATAAATCCAAAAGTCATGGGTTGTTTTTCCAAATGTCACTCCTTGCCAGAGCACGGCTGAGTCACGACAAGTGGGGATGTGACAGCACAGAGTTCTGTTTCTAAAATTCTTTTCCCAGTTCCCAAATTGACCCTGGCACCTCAATGAGAAATGCAGCAAAGCTCTGGAGGTTTTCAGACTTGCCCTGCTTTGCAAGCACCTAAACTGTGTATTTACAGTATTATTTACTTCTCTTTTCTATGTTTAGTTAAAAGATTTGCCAGAATTCCTTCAGCTCACTTGAGACACCAGAAAAGTCTGAAATCCAAAGGAAGTGATTTTGTAGCAGAAGGCGAAGTAGTTGATGGTGGATTTGGAAAGGGAAACAGAACCTGAGCATAAATTAACCCCCAGACTCAGAAAAACTGCAGCTAAGACCAACTTCTTCCTTGAGCTGATATTTAAGATTCCTCTGATGGAGCTGCAGAAGGGTGTGACCTGTTCCAAACCCTCACCGCTCCAACTTGTGTTTTTGGGATCTGTTGTCTCACCGTGTGCAGGCAAACCCTCAGCGCAGTTAATGGGCCTCCACTTTCCCCTCTTCTATTAAATCACCCCATATAAATTTCCTATGCTTCCTGCTTAGATTAGCAACGGGTATTTGTGAGGATGCAAATGAAGCATTCTTTGCTCGGGCACTGGATTCTCACACTGAGCTCACCACCTTGGCTGGGACCTCAAGGCACTGCCAAGCCAGCCCTCCCCTGCCAAGGGACACGATTTGCATGATGTGTGGCTGCCCCATGAACGTTTTTAAACTCATTTTAGGGACTATAAACCGTGCATTTCATTGCCATGTTTTAGAGAAACTGTAAGTTACATTTTTAATCTAGCTGTGGCCGACTTGGCTTCTGAGAATCTCAATTTCCTGCCATTTTTAGCAGTTTTAGAGGCTCAAATCAACATAGGGTTTTGGCAGCTGAACAATGCACATGTTCCTGGAGGAGGAGGATATTGATACAAACAAAAACACCACACACACACAGCCTGTTTGGTTTTAAGTAACTTATTAAAGCTCCAGTCCCACTGTCTCTAATAAATCCTTCAGCTAATGACAATGGAAGGTAAATATGGCACCTGATGATCTCTTCGCTTGTGCATTTACTACCACTTGGGTTTGAGGAGTTTAAATTATCAGAGATCAGTTAATGAATACAGGCCCCTGATACACAGCTCAGCTTCATATGAAAATTTAAACAAAACTCTGTTTTGTAATGTGTTTAACTGAATTTTTCTCCTTTCTTTTACCCTTAAGACCTCTTCCTTTTCTCCCCCCAGAAAACAAAGGATTGACTGCAGACATCCAGCAACAGGTTTTTGCCTTTTCCTGCACCATTATTTCATGCATATATTTTTTCATTTCCTCCCCTTGCATCAAGCAATACATTTAATAGTCACAAGCTTAACTCTATCACTTCTTACATGACTTTTCAGTTCCACAGTAATTTAATAGATTAATGCCAGTTCCGACACAAACTGGTCCCTACCCTCAGCCACCTCTCCAGGGATTTTTGATGCATGGAATGCCCCACTGTCAAAAAACTCCTAGAGCTACATCTCTCCAGAATGTTCCTACTCCCCTTCTTACACCATGACCCATTATAAGAAAACAACTGTGAAATTAATTTCATTCCAAAATGACAAACTGTGCCCTGCTCAGATTGTTTTGCAGATTTGAATTTCTCCTGTCCCATAGCAGCACACGAGAAAAAAATGAATGTTCATGGACACATTAACCACTAATATATTATTGAGAGCAGGAAGAAAATGCACAAGGTTTTCAAAGCAACTTCCCAGCGTTGTAAAAATCATCCTTATTTTATGGATGATGGCAATTACACTGCGGAAAGGATATATATAATTTTTTAAACTAAAAACCTTCTATCAAGGCCTACATTTCCTAGTTGTTAGACTCATATTTCATTTATGCAACCTGACCTACCCAACTCAAAAATCTTACCTGCCATCTCCTTTTGAAAGGTTGGTGTTTACGGGGTGAAGAATAACCTTGTTTGCATCCACATCCACCACACATTTTGTATGCAGATCAAGCTCTATAAAGAAATGAGAGAGTGTCAAGTGCTGCTCCTAAAGCACTGGGATTATATACACCATTACTTCCTCCAGACACCAAATTTATTCATGCAGTCTGACAGCCACCCATCAGCTAGAGAATAGAAACAGGACTTTTGCCAAATTCCACTTCTAGGGATATTCTGACGGGATGGATCCTGTCCAGCTTTAAAGCAAGCACTCTTTTCAAAGCAAGAAAAAGCACTTGGGTTTCACTGAAGGACAATCAGCATATACAAGGGCAGTATGAAATTTCTTCTGGGGGAAAAGAACCATTTAGGCTTGGTACCACTTTGACAGCTCTTCTTATTGCTCCCTCAATGCCTCACAGGCTCGCAGGGAAAGCTGCCCCTGCCATCTGCAGCACATTTTCCCCGGCCACTGCTGTGATACGGTGCCAGCTGTCAGTCCTGGGGCACCTGCTCGCAGAAATTCAAGTCCCATCAAATATAATTTAGGTGCAAGCACGTAGAAAAGGGCTTGTCCTTCCCCCACAGGCTCCCGGGAAGTCCAGCTCTCCCAAGTGACGCTAAGCAGTGGGATGTGGACTATGAGTAATGAGGATATTTGGAGTGTGTTAGAATTCTCGGCCGTAGAGGCGGGGAAAGCAAAATAAAACGCTTCAGATAACACTGACAGCAGTCCAAGGTATCCACCCAGTGACAAACAGAGTTAGGTATTGGATAAAGCACACGGCCTGCACCCAGAGTCACTGCTACAGACACCCAGGACGTGGGGCCCGGACACAAACATGTCCCTGCACGGTGACACTGGCCCTGGAAAGGGCTCCCAAGTGCTGATTCCGATGGCCATGACACACTGTTCACACCCAAAAATCACTGCTACAGACACCCAGGACGTGGGGCCCGGACACAAACATGTCCCTGCACGGTGACACTGGCCCTGGAAAGGGCTCCCAAGTGCTGATTCCGATGGCCATGACACACTGTTCACACCCAAAAATCACTGCTACAGACACCCAGGACGTGGGGCCCGGACACAAACATGTCCCTGCACGGTGACACTGGCCCTGGAAAGGGCTCCCAAGTGCTGATTCCGATGGCCATGACACACTGTTCACACCCTCCCACGCCGGGATGACAAGGGGCTACGCCGAATAACCTCCACACAGGGTTCAGCACCTCAGCTGAATCACCCAAATACGCTCGTGTCTAATCATGTTAATTATAATCCTCATCCTCCTTCCTCTCTGCTCTTTCCTCCTCGGTCACCTGTACTTGCTCTTTCACCTCACGGCACCTTATAAACTCAGACTGGAAATCTCTCAGGCAGAGACCACAGATCTTCACTGCACAGCACCTTGCAGACTTCTTGCTCCTGATAAGTGACATAATAAGAGGGAGTTTCTTCCACAGGCATTTTTGGAAAGAAATGTTACAACCTTTTGCTACCTGAAAGAAAGCAAAAGAAAGCCAAAGCTCGAGATCACTGGCCAAAGCAGGCAGTCACATGAAACTGAAATCCTCCTGAGCAAAATTGCTCCTCTGTTATTACACCGTGCTTTTGCAGGAGGAAGAGCCAGACGAGTTCCAGAAGCCAGTGTTTATTTTAATTTCCCCCCACACCCTGAAAGCCAATTTACCTACCATTAATATGCAACACATGCTTGCTTAGATGAAACCATGTTCTTCGTACATCCCATATCCGACAAGGCACTTTATCTTGGTCTGGCTGGTTAGTGATTAACACTCTGTACTGCAGTGACCTGCTTTTCCCAGCTCCTGAGGAAGGGTTTTACCTGCCTCATGCAAAGCACAAGGTCTGCAAGCAGCATGGTCTCTGTCACGTTTTTTAATGCAGCTCTTGAGAGAGAACACCCATGGCAGGCTTTGCATCCACCACTGCCCAGTGAACTCAGTCTTACCAGCATTCATTAAACCTCTCTTTGTGAAATACCCTGAAAAAAGCACACAGGCAGGATAAGAGACTTCCTTAAAGTCAAATGTCCTTGCAGGAAAAAAGATTCAAAGCCAATTTGTCCTGTGCAGCACACCTTGTCTGATTATCACCATCACACAGGTAACGTTAAAACCCCTCACCTTGGTGTGCTGCATGGTTTCGGAAGATGTGGTGAGCCAAACCAGCAGCTGCTGCCAAGCAGAGAGGTTTCAGTCCTTCCTTCCTGTGCCTGTTGCTCACCTTCTGTCACTACCATGCTCAGAAGATCCTCTCTAAGTCACCTTGAGTTACTTCAACAGCAGAAAACCCAGCATGGAAAATGGATGTACCCAGACCCTATGGAAAGCTCCATCCCCACTGAAACCTTGGCCATGCAAACTGGTGGGGAGACCTGTGCAGAGGGAAGAGAGGAGCTGGGAGAGGCCTTGTCCCAGCAGAGGTGAACTGCTCCACCAGTTCATGGTGTCACATGAAATAAACCCCTAAGAAACAGTTATATTGAGCCTCTAAGCTGGGTCTGGATCCAGACAGCCTTAAGGCTGCTTATCCCAGTTACCTTGGCCAAAGGCTCACATGGCAACTCTCCTTTCAGCTGAAGAAACACTTTAAATCCTGTTTGAACAGCACATCATTCACTTTCTTCAAATTCTGGCTCCATTACATTCCTTGACAGATTTCTGAATCCTTTCATGCTTCCGGTACACTGAGAGATGAATCTTACATTAGCCACTACTGAAACTTATATCATCATCATTTCCACCTCATTAAGTTTTTAATACCATTAAAGCAGGTTGGCCTTATAGTCAAATTATCTGCCTGCTCTTTTGGATATGATCACACCAGGACTCCACCCTTACTTTTACTAGTTTCAGTGTCTCCCAGGTGAGCTGGGTACTTGCTGCTCCTGAACAACAAGCAAAATTGGGATGCACCAAGATAAGATCATAAGGATGCACATCCAAACACCCCAGTTAATTAATCCTGTAGTAAGGACTCACATGTCAAAGTTTGGTATTATTTTCTTCAGCTATTCAGGTGTGGATTTTTCAGGCAGCATGAAATTTAGAAATTAAAGATGAAATTAAAAGATGACAGAAGCGGCTCGCTGTCAAACTTTGGAGATTTATCTCAAATTTTGCACCTCAAACAAAAAGAAAATCTCACCTATTATTATTGCTAACCTGCTTCTACCTTCAGTCATTACCAAGCAAACACAATGAACCACTCATTTGCTTCATCAAATCAAGAAACTAATCAGCTAATTGCTCTTTGAAGAATTTAAACTCAAACTCTCAACATCAGGGTTATTGCAGGGAATGAAAATCTCTTTCACAGCTTCAGAACAAGAGAGCTGTGACATCCATAATAAAAGGGTAACACATACCTGAGTCACTTCTCCACATTTACATTTCACAGCTGTAGAAGTGTTAAGCAAAGCTGGGCTGAGTGTAAGAATAATTGTTAAGTTTTGTGTCCGAGCTACTCACTGAGAGTTCCTTGGATGAGTTTTCATTTTACTTGTGAAACTGGAAGGTGGGGGTTGAAGGAAGCCACTCTCCTTCCCCCTTCCCATGATTTTTCAGCTCCTCACAAGACTTATCTAAAACTGGGATTCAATGCAGATCTCTGCTGAAACCACACTTGTGTAAATCCCAAATTACTACCGTGCCTTTGATAAAAGCCTTGTGGGTGTTGTAAAAATAATTCCTACTCTCCATATACGCTTTGGGCCTTTTCACTGAGAAATTCAGTGTGTTTCAAACAGGGTGGAAAAGTCAGCAAGCAAGAGAGAGCTGGAAAAGCAAACCCAGGAGCAGCCTAGCACTGCAAGGAACAGTGGATCCAGCAGGCACTGGTCCATTCCCACCACAGGTAGGAATTCCTATGCCCTCTGCAACAGCAGTCGTGGCTGGTAACCATAAACTCACCACAGCAGATTTTCCACAACAGAGTTAGGAAACACTGGCAAAGGTGCCACTTGACAATGTACTAATCAGGTTTGGGGCAGAGACAAGGAGTGTGTGTGAATCCTGGAGGAAGGGGAGAGACGTATTTTGGGAAATGCTGGATGTTTTCACCTCTGGGAAATCTCAGTCTTCGCTCATGGATCACTAGGGAACTGTTTTCATGGATTGGCTGCAACTACTGACAACAGAGGTCAGATAATGTTGTACCCAACTCTAGTGGCTGCCTTGGGAGGCACAACAAAAACACCTGAACTGCCACATGGTGACCCTAAAAACAAGCCCACTTCAGGGTCACTGCATTTCAGACCCAAACAAAATGATCCTAAGAGACAGCTTGTGTAGGACAGCTTGAAACAATCTTAAAATGAATGACAATACAGTAAATAACTGTAAGGTTACGTAAGGGGTCTGCAAGGTTTTAAACTCGTGGTTGGGGCCAAGGCATCATAAGAGCTTTTAGTACCACAGCCAGGGTAGATGAAAGATCTGTTATAAATTTTTTTCCATCTTTTCCTCTTCACATTCCCTATTTTTTCACATTGTATAAGATGACAGCAGCCTTCCAGTGCCTAAGGGGGCTCCAGGAAAGCTGGAGAGGGACTTGGGACAAGGAATGGAGGGACAGGACACAGGGAATGGCTTCTCACTGCCAGAGGGCAGGGATAGATGGGATATTGGGCAGGAATTGTTCCCTGTGAGGGTGAGGAGGCCCTGGCACAGGGTGCCCAGAGAAGCTGTGGCTGCCCCTGGATCCCTGGAAGTGTCCAAGGCCAGGCTGGACGGGGCATGGAGCAACCTGGGCTAGTGGGAAGTGTCCCTGTCCATGGCAGGGGGTGGAATGGGATGGCTTTAAAGTCCCTTGCAACCCAAGCCATCCCATGATTCTATGAATTAAGAGAAAGCGTTTCCCAATTAACCAAGAACTTTTGTTTCCATATAAATTTTTCCATTAGATCTCAATTTAAGAAATTAGTTTATGAAGACTGACAATTTTCCAGCCTTTTCAAATACCATTTGATCCTGAACCCCATCAAAACAGAGACATGAACCTGGTGTTATAACACAGTTCAAATAAAAGTTGTCACAGATTCCTCCTGGTCCCACTACCAGATTTAGGGCAGCTGTACCTTCAGTGACAGCTCAGGACCCTTTGGAGATGGGCCTCAAGCTCTACAGAGTCACTGGGAACCAGAACAACTGGCCTTGTAGAGCTTCACAAAAGCTGGAAAAGCCAACTGAAGTATAACAAATAAAATGTGAAAGGTTTAAAGTGCCTCTCCTAAGCTCATAAGCCAAAATTGGCCCTGAATACAAAAGCTCAAATAATCTCCTGTAAAGACAGACGATAGAAATTTTATATTTTAAATTGCCAGGTTTTCAGGAGATTAACATTCCCTTGGAGGTCAGACCTGGAATGTTGTGGCCTGAGCCGTCAGGTTGCATTGGATAAGCAATTACAGTTGGTTTCTCATACCTTTCTTGGTCTGGAAAAGCAGAGGGCAAAAACACTGAGAAATATTTAAACAGTAACTTAAAAACATTTGTTTATCACACAAATCAATTAAATGCCAACTAAAAAAAAATATGAGAGGCTGTTGTTTGGGGTTTTCTATTGGTTTTTTGTTTGAAAAAGAAATATGAAGGCCAGTTCAAAGACAACAAGTCCTCAAGTTTCCCTGCCAATATTTGTTTCCCAAGAGTGACTTTTCTCTTGGCTCTTTGCTACATAGGAGCCAACACAAATAAAGGCAAAACTAACTGAGGAGATGGGTGAATGTGAAAATAGCTTCCATCCACATGACAATGCTAAGGGCTTATATGGAAAAAGAGTGTAAAAACACTTTTAGGGAATTGATTGTAAGCCATAGTGATAAATTCTGACAAAAATACATTAATTTGATTTGTTCTTTACACCTACCAACACGAAGGCATCTTTCAAACTTCTGTTATACGAACCGCTCTAATGTAAGTCATGAAATTTTCAGTTTGCAGCAATTAAAGGTCATTAAATATGTAGGAGTGCATCTGGAAGGGCCCACAATGCTATCAGAGCTTGTCCATGAGGGGGAACTCAACTCAAACTCATGAGCACATGGAACAGGCAAGGTGCCCTCTCACGCTAATTCCATGTTGTCCAAACGCTAAAAAAAATGTGTTCCATCCTTTGCTGCTTCATTTTCTGCAGGGAAGGAGTTCCCCAGACAGCTTTAGCGAAGGCGCTTCATGTATCTGGACATGGACCTTTCTCACAGCCAGCTCTGCTGCTGCAAACACCCCTTGGCTCGTGGGGACTGAGTAAATAAATCAGTGTGGGGGACTCTGGCGAGCTCTGAGGAAGTTCAGCACTCTGGAGTCAACAGGCGTGAAATGCAAGAGAGTTTGCTCTGCCACCAAGCACCCAAGAGCCCAGGCACAGCTATTCCAAGTGTGTCTGATCTTCAGGAGGAGCTGCCAACCTGAAACCAGAGCAGCAAGGGAACCTCCCCCTGCCCTTGGAGCTCGGAAGGTGCAATTAGCACTAAAATTCCTTTGTGAATTCCAAGTTGGATGTCTGGGAGTCTGCGGCTGTGGGGAGTAAGGCTGTAGCACCTTAGGAGCTCTCAAAATACAATTGCCTCACAAGATGAAACATTAACTCTGCATCCTTTACCCATTTGGCACCTTATCTCAAGGTTAAGCCTGCTTGTAGCCCAAACACTGTTTTATAGCTTATCAACCATCACCAGGAAATATTCCAAACTCCAGGCACTCGTGCATGACGAGGATAATGGTGAAGAAAAGTCTTGTGGTTTGCACATTGCCATCAGGATACAACAGGAGCCATTTCACTCCCTCTAATACCATAATTAACCTTCTAAACCCGCTCGCACAAACTCTGATTTATAGATAAATTGTCTCTGTGGTAATCTCCATGGGAAAACAAACAAACAAGAGCACAGGAACAACCCCCACCTCCTCACCTCAAACCCCAAAACCAGTTCAAGTGGCTGGAAATGAAACCTCCTCCAAAAAGAGTAGGAGGACATAAAATTACCACCTGACACAGTGATCAGAAGCTTGTACAGACACAAAAGCAAATTCCTTCCTTACAAGCACTGGAAACAGAACCTTTACCATCAAAGCACAAGAAGATCCCTGTTTGGACACTGACAGTCTGGATAAATACACATTATCAATGTAACAGATACCTGAATGTGTATTTACAGGCAATCCAGGTATTTAAACTGGAGCTGTAGGTGTTACACTACAATCCTAGAACAGTTTAATCCAGCAGCATTGCCAGAATACAGGCAGTTGTTTTCCTGCCTTTCTTGTTCAAAAGGTATTGACCCAAGCGAGACGTAGCAGTTTAGACTGGCTTAAGTGTCATCAGCCATATCCTTAGGTGTAAGTCATGTTCTTTGAAAGTAGAACAACTTTTATCAGCAATAATTAACACTACACTGAACTGATCCAGAAGCACAAGGAAACACAATGGCTTAAATATACTTATGTACTGCCTGTACCCAAACATCACCTCAAAACACAGCACTCAGTCAGAAAAATCTTAATTAAAAAGCCTTCAGCTGTCATTTGCTTTGCTTTGAGGTATGGCTTGAGATTTGTATTTACCTGAAATCTGATGAACATCTGCTAAGAGAAGTCAAACACGACACTCATAAAAGGAAATCCACCTCAACTCTTAAATAAAACAGCAAAAGAACTTCCTGATTGTTATCAACCCCCCATTTGAATAACGCAGTGCACTAGGAAATACTTTAGCGAATTACACAGCCAAGAAAATAAAAGACCAGGAGCCTTATCTAACAAAACAATACTGAATTATTTAATTCATGAAAGCCTGTTAATCGAGATCCCAGTTTGCAAAGTAGAAGGGATGTAAAAAAAGACACCTCTGTTGCCACCCAGCAGAGCCTCCAACTTCAGACACTGCGAACGTGCGGACGCAGCAGCATTTTTACAACAGCAAAGCTTCCACACAGGCTTTGTGGGATTGAGGTCTAATTTGAAGCAAGATCCAAAATAAAGTAGCCTGGATCAAAAAAGTAGCAAAAAACCCCCCAAACTCAAGTACAATTAGAAATGCTCCTCCTCACTAAAAATGAGTGCTATAAACTGAGTTTATGGATTACCACTCTGCATGAGAATGAAGCAGGACCCTCAATCCAAACACCTTGAAATGTGAGTGCTATAAATAACCAATTATTTGCTAGGCAAATCCCTTCCACATGCAGGCAAGGAACCCATTATACTTTTATGAGCTGTAAAAACTCCTAACAGTTAAGCACACCACTTTTATTAACCTAAGAAACCCTCGCCTTAAGAAATTCATAACTCAAACACCAAAGACAACCACCACCACCACAAGTAAACACTGAGAATATTTCAAAGCTTAACTTTGTGCAGTCTCAGCCATCTGACAGGTTTGCAATGTTAAGCCCTTCGGTGCAGAGGGAAGGAAAGAACATTACTCGTGATCTTGAAGAAAACAAATACTTGCTTCAAGTCCAAAGCCCCAGAACTCCATACAAATACTGCTCAGAACAAAATGGGTATGAAAGAGCTTCCAGGAAAGCTGCCTCTTGCCTCAAAGCCTAATAAAAAAAAGCCAGGCTACAGAAGTCTTACAAATGGATGACTCTTCAGAAGATCAGCTGCACAAATTCTTAAATTGAATAATAAACAGGTAAGAAAAATTGTAGACTTGATATCACTGTTTCTGTAAATTCTAGGTTCATCAGAAATACCACGGGGAGGTATCAGTTGTTTAGACCTGACCAAAACATCTGGACTGTGACATATAATCCGCTGGGAAAAAACCTAATTCCAGGACTTTTTGTTTGAGAAAAAGGCATGGATCTTCTAGGCTAGACTTAAATGGGTTTGGGTATCACTCACAAATAACAGGATGTTTAATAGCTGTAAACTGCCAAGAGTGGGGGGCTCAGGCCCCCCTTCTCTCCGATGAGCATCAAGGACTGATACTCAAATGTCCCCCACTCCTGGACAAGCCTCCTGACAGGAGTCACCCTCTCCATAGTATTTTTAAGTTTATACAGAATTAAAAGACAGAGACAAGTTGAACGTGTGGGGCCCTTCCAACTCAGGGTATTCTGTGAAAGAGAATAACAAGATACAATCTAGATTTCCTCCAGATTCCTTTACTTCCCCCACTGCTTCCCCACAGTTCCTGGCTGGAAAGGGACACGTGGATGAACTCCGGGCTGAACAGATGTAGGATCCATGTGGGAGGGAGAGGTGCATTAGTCACCCCCGGAGATTTCAAACTTCACTGAGCGAGGCCCTGTGCAACCTCATCTCATTTGATGTGCTCCAGGGGTCCCTTCCAACCTGAATTATTGTCTAATCCCGGGGGTGAGGAACACCAAGCAGTCAGGAGACGTCTGGGGCAGAGCCAAGGAAATGACCTATGTCAGGAAAGGGACATGAGCAAGAGGAAAGCCCTATCTGTCACCCACACCAGGCACCACCTCTCAGCTCCTCTACCAGCTCCCACCAACTCCTCCACACTGCCACTCCATCTCCTGCAAGCAATTCTCTGTAAGGATGGATCCTCCTCGGTTTTGAGAGCTGGCACCTGAAGTTTAACAAAATGCAGCTTTTGGTCAAAACATCCTCGATTTCCCTAAACCACCAGACTGTAGACATCATTCATCTCTTGTTCTGGGACTCAGGAGCTCTTGTGAACTCAGTGAACATTCCCCTGCTGACATTTTACAAGATGTAGAATCACCGTATTCAATGCTTTAACCCTTCTTTTTCATAGAAAAGAATAAAAAAGATATTGTGTGTCAGATCACGTAGACAATAAAGGGCTTCCCCTCGCCCTCCTCTTTTTTTGCTTCAACTACTGAACTGACTTCACTGGATTCCCTTTCCCCAAAAGGAATTATTGGCATACTCCTGTGAGAATGTGGGATAAAAAAAAAAAGGCCACCCTACACGTATCTTGGCTCTCTGCTTTCTTCACCTTCCCATTCCTTGGCTGAAGCTGCCTTTTCATACTCACTTCCTCATCATCCAGAGCAAGTTCTTCTAATTAAGACAAGTAATAAACATTTAAACAGCTGCCCAGACCACGGTCTGATTAACATAACCCTTAGGCAAGTTTCGTTGAGGGGGGAAAAAAAAAAAAACACCAACAACCCAAAACCAACAACAAAAAAAATTCTCTTGTCAATTCTCGCTTCCTCTTCTGTAATTTCTTGCTTGTTTTTGTCCTTGTGTCGCTGTCATCTGGTTAACAGCGTCCCACTCAAGCACCGAGGGGTCGGAGAGCAGCGGGGTGAATTAGCACAGGGCAAAACGCAGAAAAAGAGGCATTTTCCCCCAAAACCGCAAAGCAGGAAGAAGGAAGCGCTCTCCCAGCAGGAACCGGCTGTAAAGCAGGTGCAGGAGGTGTGGAGAGGGCTGTTCCCCGGGGGAGCGGGCACGGCAAAATAAAGCCATAAACCCAGGCAGGTTTAGGAAAAGGGATATCAGGAGAGGGGGGTGAGCAGAGCGCGGCTGCGGCCACACACCCGCCTGTGCCTGTCCAGGGTGTGTTTACTCGCGATAAATAATTAAGCACACACGGACACGCACCGATTCACCCGCACTGGGGCACACCTGTCCCGATGGACACCTGTCCCCAAGGACCGGCACCCCCGGCCCGCGCCGCTCCCGGGAAGGACAGGGGAGGGGGATGCTGAGGAAGAGAGGGAGGGGGGAGGTCTCACCTCGCCGGTTCATGGGGCGGACACGCACCGCCACCTTCACTTTGGAGTCCCCCATCCTGCCGCTCCAGCCTTCCCGGCTCCCTCGTCCCTGCCCGGCTTCCGTCTGCCGAGGGAGAGCCGGAGCGGGGAGGAGCGCCGGCGGGGGGAGGTGCCGCGCCGGGCCAATGCCGGTCGGACTACAACTCCCAGCGTGCACCGCGCCCCGCCCCGCCCCTACGCTCCCGGCGGGCCGCTGCAGTTCGCGCTGGGAGATGTAGTCCTACCCCATGCCCCCAGCCGGGGAGCGAAGCAGGAATGTAATTATTGTGGAAAAGACCTCCAGGATCATCGAGTCCAACCTGTGACCCATCACTACCTTGTCACCAGACCAGAGCACTGAGTGCCATGTGCAGGCGTTTCTTAGACACCACCTTCCTGGGCAGCCCCTACCAATGTCTAAGCACAGAATCACAGGACTGGTCAGTTTGGGAGTGACCAAAGTGGGTCATCTGGTCCAACCCCGGTACTCACGAAGAGTCATCCCAGAGCACATGGCACAGGATTATGTCCAGATGGTTCTGGAATATCTCCAGTGAGAGACTCTCCACACCCTCTCTGGTCACTGCACAGGAAAGAAGCTCTTCCTCATGTTCAGGTGGAACCTCCTGGGCATCACCCTTTCTGTGAAGAAATTCTTCCTAATAAAATGTTCAACCTAAATCTTCTCTGGGGCAGCTTAAGGCTATGTCCCCTTGTCTGTCCCTTGTTCCCTGGGAGCAGAGCCCAAACCCATCTGGGAGTTGTGCAGATCCAGAAGGTCCCCCCTGAGCCTCCTTTTCTCCAGGCTGAGCCCCTTTCCCAGCTCCCTCAGCCACTCCTGGTGCTCCAGCCCCTTCCCCAGCTCCATTCCCTTCCCTGGACACTCTCCAACCTCTCAATATCTATATTGAAATGAGGGACCCAGGCGTTGTGTGCTCGGATGTGTAGTCCTTCAGAAGAGAGGGATTCATGAGGGGGTGCAGCCAAAATGGCCTTTATAGAGTGGAGGGGGCTCAGGGTCACCCCAGACCCTGCCACTCCACCCCTGGGTGGCTGCAGGGGAAGTCCACTGCACCTCAGTCCCCTGCTTTTGGGGGAATACTGAGGTATTTTCATGTTGAGCAGACGACAGCATCGCTGGGACTACACACCCCACCTCGGGATTCCGTCTGTGTTCCATGGGGTTTCTGCCCGTTAGAAATCACTTTATAAGTCACATAGCGTTAAAGATCACAGAATCATAGAATGGTTTAGGTTGGAAGGAACCTTAAAGATCACCTTGTTGCAACCCCCTGCCATGGGCAGGGACACCTTCCGCTAGCCCAGGTTGCTCCAAGCCCTGTACAACCTGGTCTTGGACACTTCCAGGGGCAGCCACAGCTTCTCTGGGCACCCTGTGCCAGGGCCTCAGCACTCTCACAGCCAAGAATTCCTTCCCAATATCCCATCCATCCCTGCCCTCTGGCAGTGGGAAGCCATTCCCTGTGTCCTGTCCCTCCATCCCTTGTCCCAAGTCCCTCTCCAGCTCTCCTGGAGCCCCTTTAGGCCCTGGAAGGGGCTCTGAGGTTTCCCTGGAGCTTTCTCTTCTCCAGGGAACACCCCCCCAGCTCTCCCAGCCTGGCTCCAGAGCAGAGGGGCTCCAGCCCTGGGAGCATCTCCATGGCCTCCTCTGGTTTTACTCCAACAGCTCCACATCTGTGCTGTGCCGAGGATTCCAGAGAACCCTCATGAGCCATAACCCAACGTACAGACCCTGGGCTCAGGTCCTGACTGGGTCTGGTTTCACAGAGCGGCCCCTCATGGCTCCAGTGTCGTTCGCTCAGCAAAGGCCGCTCACTAACGAACCTGAGCAGGAATAATCAGAGACAGTCTGAACAACATCACAATTTATCCTCACTAGACCCCTCAAGCGCTCAACCACAGCCACCGATTGCAAAGAGCGAGAACGAAACTATAATGCAAAGATGCAAAAAAACCCCAAACCTCATTTAAATGGTCATGGTTGAAAACCCTTGCAGCTGCTATTTTAGTTCAAAACAAGGATTCTCTCAATGTTATTTTGAAAGGCCAGATTTCAGCAAGGACAGGAAAAAAAACCACCCAGTTTCAGAATTGTAATCCTTTGGCTTTCCAACATCTAACGAGGCGTTGTGACAGAAATAAATAAATAAAAACCACATTTCCAAGTGGGTTCAAGATAAGATTTTGGCAAGTGGCACGTTTTGCCCAGAAGAACTGCACTCAATATTTATCATTTCATGCCTGTCTGACCTGAAGAATGTCCTGTCAAAGCAGAGAGAAAACGAATATTTAGTTGGCATTTGAGTCACACTGGGATTAATGTCCATGTTCCTAAGAGCATCCCAAGCGAGCGTGAGGGTCGGGAAGATGTCTTGAAGCTAAAAAAAAATTAAATAACAGGTCAGACCAAGCAGACTGGTGAAAGCTTGAGGCAAAAACGGAGTTTTTATCTGCAGCAGGGGAAAGCATCGTCTCTGCAGCCCCGCAGCTCCCTGGGAGAGGGGACGTCCCGCTCTGAGCCCGCACAGTTGGTCCTTGCACTTGTGAACTTGAGGATCCAATTACACGAAGAAACCCGGCTTTGAACTTCTTGTGGTATTTTCCAGCTGGGGCCTCGACAAAACCGCACCAGCGTTTTCTGAAACCGGGTGCTTTGGCCATGGAGATAAATTTAATCCCCACTTTCCAGCTGAGCACCACGAGCAGCCAAGTGGGTGGTTTTGACCTCAGGCTGAGTCACCTGGAATTTGATTTAGAGAAATGGGATGAAGCGCGGGGCCAGATGTGCACACTGCTGGGGCAGCAGGTGTCACCCAAAGCCAGCCCTTCCTCCTGCGTCTCCTCCCTTGTATCACTTGTTATTGGTTTAGGTAAAATTAAACAGCAAATCTTTTAGGGAGAGGCTCACACACAACCTTTTTATCTGTTCCGAAGAGGTACCAGCGCTTTTTAAGTGCAATCACAATCACACAATTGCAAGCTTTGCTCCAGTTTTCTACTCAGAATGAAGAATTTGTTTTAAAATCTGAAAAAAATCACTCTTTTAGCCTTTCTTCACTTCTAGTAGCCAAAGAGAAACCATATTTACATATAATCATTGGTGCTTTCCGTGAAGTTCTTCAAAGACAGAGACATTCTTAGAGCCCAAAGACCCATCTCAGTTTTGATGCTGTTGATCGGAGCTCTGGGAAGATGCTCGGGAGCAATAAATTCTCATGGCTCTCTGCAAGTCCTGCCTCTGGACTTTTCCTTTATGCTTCCCCCTGCTTCCTGCACTGAATTACGGTAATGCAGCTTCTCTTGCACTGGCACAAGCGATACCTCAGTGTAATTACCCCACTGTGAATTCCTCGGCAAGCCCTTTCCCTGGCTCAGTGTTCCACAATCTGTGGGAAGCATCTCCCTGGAGGGGCACAGCTTGGAGGGAGGATATTGTTTCCATTCACAGCCCTGGAACATGCTAATTATGCTGGGAGGGAAGGGGGGGGGTGGCAGCTTTCACTTGGGAGGGACAGGCCGGGCAAATAGTTTGTGAAACGCCAACTTAACCCCATCTTGTAGGGAATTGTCTCCAGCTCTTTTCCCCCTTCCTAGTTACTGTAATGAGGGGCTGACTTCCCAGATTAGCTCTGGCTATTTAAATGCTAATTTAATTAACAAAACATCCTTGGGGGGAAGGCACTACTTGTCCCTCCCATTCATTTATCGAGTTTCTGAATGCGACACTGTTTTCATCAGGTTGAGGAGCCACAGTTATTGCTGCGCCCACCTGGTTGTGGCACGGCTTGAACGGGGATGTGGAGGAGGGAAAAACAGGTCCTTCATCTCATTTAAAAAAACCCCAAAAAACGAACAACTAAATTTGATTACTTTTGTTTAGAAATACGTGATTACTTGTGTCCTGCCCGGGGTGTGCGTTATCACCAGGCTCCCAGGGAAGAAGTTTTTGCTCTTATCTTGATGGAGGTACGAATGTTTCAGCCCTCAGATTATCTAGAAAGAATTTTATCTCCGGGCGAGCCAGAAAACATGACAGTCCTTTGGATGGCTGTTCATCCAAACCGCAACAAGCAACAAATCAAGTGCGTTTTAAATCCACTTTTCCATTTGTTCGGCTGCGCGCCCAAAGAGAGGCATCAATTTTGGATTTGCTGTAGACCTATTCTGTGCCCATAAATCATTCAGGCGCTGGAAAACCAAACCAGGGGATCTTACCAGGGTTTGGTCAAACTTTTAAGCGCCCACCACTTCTGCAAAAAGCTCAGCACCACTGGGGAAGTCCTGGGATGCATCCAGGGCATCCAGCAGCTCTTTAGCACCTGCAGTGATCAGATCCTCAGCACAAAATATGCGGTGAAACATTTAAAAAAATAAAACCTGTTGCTATTGTATATTTTTCATAGATTTTTATTTGGTCCCCAGTCTCCGGGCTAGAAAGTTTTAATCTGAAATGCTAATTTTGTCTTCTGGTTTATCTTGCTTTTCAGCCTGAAGATATGAATATATAAATGTGGCAGAAATTTGGAGGCACAGACAAAAACAGAAGACAAGTTTAAGTTATAAATTTATTTCAATTTTAATTGAGAAAGAAAGTGCCAAGGAAAACCAGTATTAAGAACAGGTAAAAAAACCTACCTGGATAAAGCAAAAAAATCAATTTTCCCAAATCAGTTGTGTCAAAATTCTGCTTGTTATAAAAAATGATTTATTTATTTTCAGAGGAATTGCTGAAATTTCTCACGCAACACGTTGTGCAAATGTGCAGGTTCAGGAGATTCACCTCAATTTTTGCAGAGCACTTTCTGTGCTTTATTATTTTAATAGGAACTTAGTAAATTTGAAGGATTGATTGTTTCCAAGGTCATTCATAACTCTGAATTACACTGATCCTGAGGTGGATTTTGAAAGGTATTTGTATGTGACCTCCTGCCCTCACTGTGAACAGAATCCCCAGATAAATAAATGAACATTTGACATCTTCTTGCAGCAAAACATAACCGAGTAAAGCCCAGAACAAACTTTTTATAGACATCTCCCACTTTTTTAAAGTCATTCCAAAGTTCAAAGTCCTGGCCATAAATTTTATGGCATTATAGGACGTGATGCTCTTTCCTACATTACCCAGAGGGAATCCCAGGCTCTGATGTCTCCATAAATCCCATCCATGGCCTGTTTATGGAAGGGAAATCCCTTATAGCTGTGCTTTAATGGTGGGATTTCAACACAAATTCCTACCTCTGGCAGCAACACAGGGCCAGGTTACATCAGCAATTTACGTGCTGGCAGAATGAGGCCCCTAATGAGAATTTTCTTCTCTTGTTGACTAAAAATTTTTATTATCCTTATCAGCTGCTCAGTTTGCTGATCCAGCGTGTGCCGAAGCAACAGGGTCTTCCCGTCACGTTGCATTTTATTGGAGTGGTTCTTCTTTCCTCAGACAAAGATTCCACACTGGGTTTCATCTGTGTGAAAATAAAATGGATTTTCTGTCTTTGGAGGAAATAGAGAATCTCCAGAGAGCTCGAAAAATACAAAATCTAGCAGGAGAGCAGGTTTAGCTGTTGCAAGACAAGTTTGTTATCCTAGAAAAGCAAAAAAACCCCCAACACAAGGCAGTCACTGATACTCTGAAGAATGCATATTTAGGGAGTTGTGTAATGTTTGCAGCCTTTATCTCCTCGTGATTCTGAGATACAGGATCGGTGAGACCTGAACTGCCTCGACTTCAAAGGCTGGAATGTGTTACAGCTTCATCTGCTGAATCACGTTCTTGCTGCAGAGCAGACACCTGCAAAAGCCACATTTTTGGGTTTTTTCACCCATCCTCACTTTCTCTCTTCATCGCTTTCCCTCTCTCGAGAAGCTGGGCATCTTCAAGGCACCAGATCTAAACCCAGATCTAAAATTTTCATCTGGGTTTACACTAATAATAGTAAAAACAATTTAATGTGTTTTGCAAGCAGGCCAAAGTGCCAGCTCCAGGCCCCCCGAGATTTAATTAGTTGGCGATTTGATGTTGAAACCTGGGAAACTGTGATAAGTGGGGATGATGCTGTCACCAGCGGGAGCCACAGGATTTATTGATGAAATAGGATTTTATCAGCCACCGACAATTCCTTTCTGACTCCGCAGGCAAGAGTGACACCCGGTGGCTGTGGAGCAACATAAAATCAGCTCTCATTGCAGTGTTCCCTGTTACTCTCCCCGTTTACTGCTTTTTTCCCTGCTGATTTTAAAGGAAGAGCTGGCACAGGGATGTACTGCCACCCCCTTGTAGAATGAACATCCATCACGTGCTGGCACAGATTCCCTGGGATCGATTTCCTGGGATCTGGATTCCCTGGGACCTGCTCCTCTGGGGGGAAATGGGGAGAGCAAAGGGATGCTGGCACCCCTCCCGTGGCTCCCCAAACACTGCAGCCAGGCAGGGAGGCACAGATGGGGCCCTGGCACCCTGAAGTTGGGCAGAAGATTTCCACTGATCCTGCCACAACCCTTCCCAAGTTTTGTCCAGGCTTGTGGTCACTAGGACACGAGATGGGATTTATTTTGAGCATTTTTCATCTAAAAGAACAAGATTAGCACAGTTGTCAGAGAGAGGTGGGTACCTGGGAGCTCCTTTTTGCTTTGTGCCTGCTAGGTATTGTTAATTATACACTAAAAATTGTGGGGCAAAAGGAATTAAATGGCATTTTTTTGCTACTACTGTGGATGTAACTTGAATACTTGCACTAAGTGGTTATTGAAGTGCACTGTGAATGGTTAAACACCACAAGGAGAATGTTAAAAAAGAGAAAAAATTGTAATCTTTGGTGAAAATGGGCTTTATTTGGACTTTCATTTGGAATTGCTAAACATGAAACTGGAAATGCCCAGGTAATTACATCACTCACCGAGCTGTGGCTTTAATAAATGTCAAGCGTTGGCAGAGCCCTGCTCACAAGCTCCCCTGGAAATGTGCCCACGGAACAAACCATAAATCTCCTAAATCCAAGTCCCTGTGGTGTTTCTGTGTGGGACAGCCGTGATATTCCATGTTTCCTAAGGTACCCATCCATATCTCAACATGCAAAGAGAGGCAGCTCAGGCTGAGGTTGAGGGTTCCAGTTCAGTTTCCTGGGAAAATAAAGCCCAGCTCTGATATTTGGACCTTGCTGCTGGCTCTGCTTCCAGTTCTCTGCTTCCCTGGTGCTGCTGGTACCTGGATTTAGTGATGCTGTTTCTAATTGAAAACACACAGCAGGGGAGGGCTGTTGGAGAGACAGATCTTTGTGCTCTGCTCCCTCACTCATGGCTGGCTGCAAAATTAGGAAAATGCAGAAATATTTTCTCTCAACATGTGGGAATATCTGAGTGAAAATAATGAAATTCTCTCTTGAATGCAGTAGAAAGGAGCATAAGTTTTATGTCACCAGGTTTTTAGTGTTTTCAGAATGGCAAAGAACCACGTGATTGTGAGCATCACATGTCCCCAGGTGCCACATCCACATGGCCTTAAGCCCCTCCAGGGATGGATGGTGACTCCACCACTGCCCTGGGCAGCTGTGCCAGGAAGAAATTGTTCCAAATATCCAATCTAAACCTCCCCTGGCACAGTTTGAGGCCGTTTCCTCTCATCCTGTCCCTGTTCCCTGGGAGCAGAGCCCGACCCCCCCCCCCAGCTGCCCCCTCCTGTCAGGGAGTTGTGCAGAGCCACAGGGTCCCCCCTGAGCCTCCTTTTCTCCAGGCTGAGCCCCTTTCCCAGCTCCCTCAGCCACTCCAACCCCTTCTCCAGCTCTGTTCCCTTCTTTGGACCTAGTCAAACATCCAAACCTCCTTCTTCCCCTGTCAAACACCTTCACAGCTTCGACATTGCTCTCAACATTCAGCAAATAAACAAAACTGCATCTGGAGAAAGTAGCTCCACAGTGAAAATGTCCCCCAGGCCCTTCTGTGCCAGGCTGCCCTTTGGCTTTTCCTTCTTATCCATTCCCTTCTCCACCTCCATCTCCGTTTTTCCTTCACAAAGCATTGGCACTGGTGAAGATGTAGCAAAATGAGAGTTTCCAGAATCTTTCATTCAGAAATCCACAGCCCCAAGGCCACGCGGAAATCCTTGCTCAGCCTCAGTACAGAACCTCAGCTCTCTGCGTTTCTCTGTTTGTTCCTGTCCCCTGTGAAGCGAAAACAATGAAAAGCCAAATAAAGGCATCAAAATGTGAGCATCAGGAAGACTCAGTCGAGCTAACAAGTCCAAGAGCTGATCCCGATGTTGTGTTTGGGGACTCCCATGGAAATGATGTGCTCAGGGCTTTGCCAGATGCAGCCAGCCTGCACTGCCTCCAGTTATCCCAGGGATTTCGTGTAGCATTAAAGATTTCACTGAACGTGCTCCGAGTGCTGAACCACTGCTAATCAAATGTGGTCAAATTAGGAATTACCAGCATGAAAAAAAATGAGGGAAAGCTATGTTGCTCACCAAGAGTTAGTGGGAACTTTTCCCATTGACTTCCATTGGAGGCCTTTTACTTCCAGCTTTTACTTCCAGCTTTTACTTCCAGCTTTTTATCCCTTTCTTGGCCAGTTTTTGACACTTCTGCTCTGTGGGAAGGGGCTCTTACTCTTCTAACCCATAACTCATCTGAGTTCATGGGTGATGCTGTGCACATCCCTCAAGGCAGTGCCCGGGTTAAAATAGGCACCAACAAGCGTGGAATATTCACATGAATTAGCTAAACAAATCACCCTGCAAAAGGAGCACCCTGGTGCACAGCAGAACCAGAAACACTGGAGTGGTGGGTTTGAGACTGGCCAGGGCATGCCCGGATTTATCCCAAATCAGAATTTGTCTTAATGACATATCCCAGAGCCAGGAGAGACCACTGAAGCCTCTGACCCCTCTGCTCTATGGAAATGATGAATTTGCACACCGATTCTTTCCCTAAATCTTCAATTCTTTCCATAACCAGAGCTGCTGGTGCTTCATCCCCAGTTTGAGTCAGTTTTGGTTTTGATCCCAGTCTTCAGATCATTCTGTCTTCATGTTGTAAATTGTATTCTAAATAGATGAGATCATTTACTTCCCACTCCATATTTTCTACGGAGATGCTCTGAAGCTTGCTGGAGGCTTGGATAGGAACAGGAAGGCACCTTTCTCTCCTACTTCAGCTCCTAAAAATATAGAATCTAACCACAGGAAGGGTCGTGAAGCACTGGAGCAGGCTGCCCAGAGGAGTGGTGGAGTCACCTTCCCTGGAAGTGTTCCGGAAATGTGTGGGTGTGGCACTTGGGGATGTGGTTTGAGGGTGAGCATGGCGCTGGGCTTGGCTGATGATGTTTTCCAGCCTTAAAGATTCTATGGCTCCGTGTCATCAGTCATCTCCTGCAGTGGGAAAGAGAAGGAAAAAAGAACCCGGGACATAATTTTGCTTTTCTAGAATAAGTATCAAAGATACCTGGGATAAATCACCTTTTTGCTGGTGCTGGTCTCTCTCAGGGAGATTTAGAGGGTCTAATTTATAGTTTGCTAAAGTAAAAGGAAATTACTCCTGCTCCAAACAAGCATTTCCATGTTGTAGGTTGCAGATCTGCAATGATCCTCATTGCCATCTTTCCAATCATCCCAGAGATCAGTGGAGCTGCTTTCCCTGCCCGCCCCAGGATGGTTATCAGGGAGATGTGTGGCTCCGGGAATGGGCTGATCCAGCTGCTCAGAGATGCTCAGTGCCCTTCCTGGTGTATTTTACAGGAACTTGGCACTTCAGAAAGTCATCCTGGCCCTTCTTTATGGCTTCCCACTGCCAGAGGGCTGGGATAGATGGGATATTGGGAAGGAATTGTTCCCTGTGAGGGTGGGGAGGCCCTGGCACAGGGTGCCCAGAGAAGCTGTGGCTGTGCCTGGATCCCTGGAAGTGTCCAAGGCCAGGCTGGACGGGGCTTGGAGCAACCTAGGATCGTGGAAGGTTGGACCGAGATGAGCTTTAATGTCCCTTCCAACCCAAACCATCCCATCATCCCGGTTCTTTCCCGGGCGCTGATGTTCTCAGGCAGAAGAGGGAGCCCACACATCACTTTTTGTGTGCGAGCCTCTCAAAGCAGTGACAAACCCCTGAGAGCAGGAGGGATTTTGGAACGCGGAGAGCTCCTGCTTGGCTGGAGTTACAGCCACACGCAACCAGGGGAAGGCAGGGCCCGACTGCTCTTATCTCTTCCTTTGCCACAATGAGAAATCGAGGAAGATTTGAATTCTAAACAACTTTATCTCGTGCCATCACATCAGCTCGAATGCCAGAAAACAGAATTTAATTAAGAACTTGTTAAACAAACAAAAATACAGAGGGAAAACAGAGCCTTTAGAAATGGAGTAAGTCATTGCCGCGTGACATTTATTTTTTGCTAATTTACTTACACACCCACTGGGAAACCAAATAAGTCATCTGTACAGTGCTGCTGTGGTTATTTGTACAGAAACAGTGTGTCAGATGCTTCCCAAGGATGCACGGGAATGTTAAACCATTAAACAAGCTCTGGGCTTTTGTTGGGAACTTCTCTCTGGATGAGCAGCTGAATAAAAGCACTGGGGAGGCTTTTTCATCCCTGCCCAAACCCCCTTCAAATCTTTTCTCAGCACAGAAGCTCCCAGGCATGTCTTTAGTCACAGATCCTTCTCCGGCCTATAACCAACATTTTGATCCATGCCTGTGCATCCAGAGAAACCTGTGAGTTCATCTGAGCTCTGAGAACCCCCACAGTTTATCCCCCTGGGATGGGTTTCTTGTTACTTTTCTCCAATAAAAGGTTTGATTGCTCTTTCTGAGGAGTGTGAAAGCAAGGAGGTTCTTTTGACTCGTGGTTTTAATATCATCTCTGCTATTTTTACAGAATTCCAGAGTTATTTAGGTTGGAAAAGACCTCCAAGACCATCAACCTGTGACAAATCTCCACCTTGTCCCCCAGCCCAGAGCACTGAGTGCCACATCCAGGCATTCCTTGGACACCTCCAGGGACGGGGACTCCAAACCTCCCTGGGCAGTTCCAATGCCTGAACATCCTTTCCATGAAGAAATTATTCCTGACAAGAAATTCTTCCTGACAAAGAATTCTTCCTGAAAGAAGGAGTTAGTGGCACTACCCACGTGCTGGCTCTGTGTCAGAAATTTCCGAGGTTCCCAAAAAGATATCTGAGAATGGGAAAATACTGTGCAGGTTTGGAGGGTTAAAGGAAACTGAGGCTGTAGTGGAACCTGGAGCTGAAAATCTCAGCTACAGGCTGGTAGGAGATCCCTTAAAACTAGAAGTGAGAATCTGGAGAATACAGGACATAATCAGCCCAAGAACAGAAACTGAATCCTTATGCTGAGGTATAAATGAACTTTTACTTGAAACTGCAGTGCAAATTTTGCCAAGAAGAACATCCCATTGAGCAGGGGAAGGTTTCAGCCTACATGGGGGAGAAATCCTTCCTATGTTGGTGTTTCTGCACCTGATGTAAAGATGAACTCAAAAAGTTAAACTGGAAATCATCTCAGGAAATGGTGTTTCAAAGGATGAAAATCTGTTGCGCTGATGGAGATGATGTTCAGGAAGCAGGAATTGAGGGAGATGGAAAGTGAAAAAATATAAATGAAGAGCAGCCCTGCATGGAAGTATAGAAATAGCAAAGGAAAGGCAAAATTTTGAAAAGAAAAATGCCCCAAATAAAAATTTAGGACAGAAAACTTCAGTAGAGAGGAGCTCCACCAAACAGCAAGATTTTGGTCCTGAAAAAAAGTATTCCTGTGGTGGTTTGGAAAACATTCTGTGATGGAAAGGAAAACAGATTTTCCCATAAGAAATAATGTTTAATAGAGCAATTGAAATTCACAGGGACATTTTCCTGCAGCTTAAAATCATTCACATCCAAACCCCATCCCTGAACAAAGGCACAGGATGATAGAGGTGGTGTGGTACTTAAATAGCAGAATACTTAAAATGTTGTACTGCAAACTGTATATTCACAGGTATTTCAAGGCAAATAAATACTATATCAGAAAAAAAATTGCGCTCACCAAAAAACTTTGGTGGCAGGAGGGTGAGGGACAGAAGAAGTCTGATGACAGCAGTCAGGAGAGCAGGGTATCAGATGATTGACAGGGAATCTGCAAAACACTGGGAAGGGAAGCAATGGAGAGAAGAGAATTCCTGTGCTCTTCAAGAGCTTCCTCCTTTCAGGAGGAAAATCTGAAAAATTGTAATGGAAAAAAAAAACCCAGACAGAAGAGAAAAGGTTTGTGTGTAAAGCCAAATATATTTTAAGAAACTGTAGATGAAAGTGGCATAAATTTATTTGCTTATGCTGTTAGAAAATGCATGTTAATTCTGGATTAGAAACACAAATGTTGGGCATTCACATAAAATTAAAAAGTTTACTCTGAGGGGACTGCCTGGTTTAAAGCCTTTGCAGCCTCACAATAATGTAGATATGGTGTTAAAATAGACATAAAAAGGGAAGTTCCCTTAGGGAAGTTCCTCCTTATCCAGCTTGGAGTTCTTTATATCCCAAGAATGGATATCCTGGAGGAGGCTGGGTCCAAGAGTGGTGACAGGGAGCAGCAGAGGAACGAGGTGCACGGATCTGACCCTGCTTCCCAGCCTCGAGATGTGATTCCCGTGTGCAGACTTCAGTGGGCTGGGAAAGAGAGAGACACCTTCTACATTGGGGTAAAAGGAGGAAAATTTTCAGTGCTTGAGCAAAACTGGAAAAACCCAGGCTGGGGAGGCCTTGGAGGAGCAGGCAGCATCCATGGCCGAGCATTTCCCTGGGTATGGAGACATTCCTGTTTTAAACTGTTCAGGCTGTATGGAAAATTTTTCCTGCCTGTGGCCTCACAGGTTACAGCAGCAGAGCTCTGTAGGAAGAACTTCAGGAAATTCAGATTTGTGCTGGCAAAACTGTGATCTAGCCCAGCAAAACTGTACAGACTGTGAGTGATTTTTTGAAGACTCCCTCTCCAAATAAGCTCATTTTTCCAGGTGCTGCTCTGCACTGGAGTTGCCAGCTGTCCTTCCCAACCATGACTCTCCAGCAGCAGCTGCATTGCCCTGGGGTGTCCCAGGACCGAATTTCTTGGCTGACCTTGGATTGCACCCTCATGACATGTGGGTCCCCAAGCTGGCGTGTCTGGTGTGGAACCAGCTGGGCTTGGACTGCTGTGGTGGAAACACCATCCCTGGAAGGGCTCAAAAGGCATGGATGTGGCACTTGGGGATGTTTTTTAGTGGTGAACAGGGCAGTGCTGGGTGAACAGTTGGACTCAATGATCTAAGAGGGCTTTTCCAACCTTACTGATTCTGTGATTCCATCATCAGTGTCAGGAACCTTTTGGGAGCAAGGTCTGGGATGCTGTGGGGGAATTCCACGTGCGGCCCCACAAACATCAGCAGCAGTGGCCCTTCCATTCTCCCTGCTCCTGTGCTCCCTGCTCCAGTGCTGAGGAGTTGCTAAGCAACCTCCATCCATCCCTGTGGCAACCAGCGGCACCACCAGCACCGGGACACCACGGCGTGGGTACCATTTTGTCCTGCGGCAACGATTCCACCTGGGAAAACCCCATCCTTCCCCTCCCAGCCAAGAGCAACCTCAGCTTTGCAGAATCAAGCAGCTGGGAGATGGACAGACCAGGCCTTTCTGGGAAGAATCTCTGCTTTGGCTCTTGGGGAGGCATTTAGGGATGGTGTGGATTTCCATCAGCATGAGCAAAATGAGACCTTTGTAGGTCCAGCCCTGGCCCCCAGGTGTGTGATCACAGAGTCATGGAGTGGTTTAGGGTGGGAGGAGCCTTTAAAGCTCATCTAGTCCAAACCCCTGCAGTGAACAGGGAGATCTTCAAAGATGTTGCTCAAAGTCCCATCCAACCTGGCCTTGAATGTTTACAGGGCTGGGGATCTGCTGCCTCTCTGGGAAACACTGTCAGTGCCTCACCACCCTCATAATAAAAAGATTCTTTCTTATATTTAGTCTACATCAACCCTTTTTTGCTTTAAAACCATCACCCCTTGTCCTGTAGAACAAACCCTAATAAAGTTTGTCCTTATCTTCTTTATAAGCCATGGGAAGTGATGGAAAGGTGAGGCATGGACAGGGTCGGAGATGGACAGGGAATAACCTTGCCTGGCTCCCCCAAAACCCTCCAGGGGCAGAGAGACCTCAGGAGTGACTGAGGTGCTGGGTATGTCCATCCCACATCCGTGCAGCTTTAGCATCCTGAACACGTGGCTCACCTGGCAACTCTTCATTACCAAGGCTTGTTTTTCCATAGAAAGTAAAAAGCTTTGGCTACAGGGATGCAGTCATGGATATTTGTGACAGCTTTTCTTTAAAACGAGCAAATTGTAGCTGTGTTTCTCTGATTGGAAAGTATTTGGGAGGTTTTTTCCCCCTGTTCTGCCTCCTTCCAGCCCTGCAGCCCCTCGGTGCTGTTGGAAGGGCACCGCTTTCCACAAAGATTTGCAGGAATGTGTAACAGAGGGATGAACTGCTCGGAGCCAGCACTTTGGGAAGCCGTACAGGCGTTTTGGTGCGGTTTCCTTCGTGCATCGCTTGCATCCATCCTTCCCCAAGCCTCCCGCCTCCCTCCGCGGAGAGTTTCGTGTTGCTCCTCCTCCCCGAGGGCTGCAGGGATTTTCCGAGTCCCTCTCTCGGTGCCGAGCCCCCCTCTAGCGGCTGCTGCTCTGGAGTGTTGGAATGTTGAGGGATGCGCCGCACGTTCAGGAATGGCCAGCGGTGCCAAAATCGGCTCCAGTGGTTCCTGCGGGATGGGGAGCCGGACCCACCGCACATCCCCCGCTTGTGCCGTGCCCTGGCTGTGCCGTGTGCGCTTTGGCCGCGCTGATGCGATTCTTGCTGCTCTTTGGTCGGGATGAGCTGTTTGCGAGGCAGGATTTGCTGTCCCGATCCGCAGGGAGGGGTGGGAATGGGGAGAGCTGTGTCAGGCTTCCCGTCTGAGACTCTCCTGGTCGAGGGCGCTTCTCCTTCCCGGGGGTTTCGCGTTGCCAACAGTTTGGATTTATCCAGACCAGACATGGCAGGGGGAAAGCTGGCTTTATTTGAAATCTCATTACGGCCCCTCTGCGTTTCATCATCCTGCAGACGCTCTCTGCTGCAGCATCACTCCGTGCAGCAGCAGGAATTGCAGGGGAAGCCTCCGCGCCTGGTGGGAAGGGAAAAGTGCTGCAGGACTCCCACCGACACCTCCACTTCCCCATCCCCACGGAGCTCAGCCCGCAGGAATGACCCTGCAGCCCTTCTCGAGGTTAAACCACCAAATAGTGGGGGTTTCTGGGGGGGGTTTCTGCAGGTGTTGGGAAATGGGGATGCAGGGGAGAATTTCCTCCTGCTTGGGGGCCACCAGAACAGCAGGTCTGAGCCTCCCCAGGGTGCATATCCAGACGTGTGTGCTGCACTGCTCATCTCAGAGAGCCACGGAGCCAGGCCTGTCAAAGCAAGAACGGCTTTGAAAACCCAGGGTGATTATTTCAATGTAAACATCACTAAATCTGCTGTTGATGGTGTTAACAAAACCCATCCAGACTGAATGGAGCAATCAGTCTTGATATCTATCCCCAAAACTCTTCTCCCAACATGCAGCACATGCCAAGAATGATTTCTGACTGATGAAAACTGAGGTTGTCGCTGTCTTTTATGATCACGGATCTTCCCTGGGTTATATTGGTTCCAATCTCAGTCTCAGGGCTGTTCCTTTGGCTAATTAAAGGACAACCATTTGTAATTTCTGGCCAAATTTTTCAGTGCTCATGGAGATATTTTGCATTTCACTCAGCTTGACTTTACTTTGCTTAAAGTAAACTTGAGCCACGAGGAGCTGGAGCCCAGAAACTCCCTGTGGTCTGGGGCTGATCCCTCAGGGTCTTTGGGATGTGATACAAAACATGAGCACAAAACATTCACATTAAGTATGGAAATCTGTATTTCAGCACTGAAATGTGGTAACAGCAGCACATTCATCACCTTCCAGCTCAGTTATTTCCTTACACCATAGCCAGGGATTCATAGGAAGCAGATCTGGGCAGTAATTAGGATAATTTCAGCTGGAATCTCGACTGGATTTCAAATTTCGTCTGGGATTTCCAGCTGTAGGGGAGCAGGAGATCCCTGTCCCAAGGGATGTGTCAGTCCTCAGATGGAGCAGAAGATGCCAGCTCAAAGTGACAATCCCAACCCCCTTGTTCCTCTTGAAGGTCACTGGGGACATAATGGGTAAAGAACAGCTCCTTTTATGCCATGTGAGATATTTATATATCTAAAGGCTGCTGGTCACTGGGAAGCTGCCCAAGACTTTAATGGTTTAATTGCTGTTTCCTGTACGTTCCCCTCTCTGTTGTTCATCACAGATGACAATTGTGGTTTCATGTCCGAGGAGCTGGGCTGGGTCTCCCTGGGAATCTCATCTCCTCGTGCAATTACTGCTCCTGGATATCTCTGGGTATGTCCTTGAAGTCTCCCCCCAGTTAAAATCATCCATAAAAGCCTTATTTCCTCGTGGGAACTCCTACAGGATGATGCTGGTCCCTTTTTCACCCCGAGGCATAAGGGAGGGATGGAGCAGAGATTTGGGCATCCTTGAAATAAAACTGCTGGGGTGAGACCAGGATGGACAGGATGCAGGACAAAAACCAGGGATGGACTGGAAAACAAGCACATTTTGGGTGCTCTGGGACTCTCTGGTGGTGCCACAGAGCTGCATTAGTGCAAAACAGGGCACAATTAGATCTTCTCAGCCCTGCAGATAAATACACCATTTGCTCCACCCTGATATTGATCCTGAAATGAAACCATGCCGCCCTCCACTCCCACTGCCATTATCTCCAACCCCAAACTCCCAGAAAACCCAGCAAGAAACCCCCGGATCACAAAATTGCTTCCAATCTCTTGATTGTATTTTTAGTGCTCTTTCTAATGTACTTTGGATTTGGCTTCTGGTTTTTTTTTTAGCTGCTCAAGTAAACTCAGCTCATCCCTCAAAGCTTTTGGACATTGAGGTTTTTAAAAACTGAGTTTTGCCTCCAAGGGCCTGGGGTTTTAGGGAAAACAACATATATGTGTGTATATGTATTCCTACAGATATTTATACCTTCATAAAATGGTAAAATTACATGAGCTGGTGACGCAAGACTCTCTTTGAGAGGGTGACAAATCACCTACACCCAATGCAGCGGGGCCTGAGGTGCGAGGGCAAAGGTTGGCTGGGCTCAGTTGAGCTGATCCCTTGTGGGTTTCACATATGAACCCCATTTCCATGTCTGGAAACACTGGGATACTCCCTGAATTTGGGCTGGGCTGCAGCCAAGGACTGGATGTTTGCTTTAAATCACAGAGGTTTCCTCTGCCACGCTTTAAAAGCTGATCCTGGGCTCAAGTCGTGCCAGGGTGAGTTTTATCAGTGACAGGAGGGAGAACCTGACAAAAAGGGTTATAAATCTTTCAGGGCATTAAAAAAAAATAAATTAAAAACAAAGGAGGTCTCTTCTCCCTTGGGCATTTTAACAAAGGGGGTTGCCCTGGGATTGAGTCGGTGCCCTGCACGCGCCTCTGGTTAATTCATCTCCTGGCACTTTCTCCTCCAAAGCTGCCACTGGCACTCTGGAAATGTGCTGGAAAAAGCTGCTGGGAAAGTGTGTTTGTGTGGGGGGCTGGTGCCACCTCTGCCGTGGGCACTGCTGGCCCCGCGGGGAGCTGCTCCACAGGCTGGTCCTCGGGGAAAGGTCACGGGATCAGGACCAGGTAATCCCAGCCCAGGGAGCTGCTCCCCTGCCTCGGCATCACAGGAAGGATCCGAGCCTTCATGTTTAATGCCTGAGGAGCACTGGGATGATCCTTTTATAGCTGGTGCTCTCAGGCTTCATTTTGTTTTAATTGTTGGGTAATTAGGAGTTTGAAATTTGGGGTTGGGTCCCCAGGTTGGTAGGAGAGGTCTGTAGGATCAAAACCTGGAGTTAGAGCTTGGCTGGAGCCTGTTCCTCATCCTGAGGACCAGGGACCACTGGAGGGCCCACGGATCATGGAATCACAGAGTGGTTTGGTTTGGAAGGGAGCTTTAAAGGTCACCCAGTCCAGCCCCCTGCAAGGAGCTGAGACATCTTCAGCCAGAGGATGGCTCTTGGTCTGGAATATGCTGGAGCCAGGCAGGGAATGATGATGGAATGGTGGATTCGAGCTCCTTTTTCAGCTCAGTGCACCTCCAGCTCCCCCTTCCCTGAAACTAAAGAAAGTATTTTGGATTAAACTCTGATTTTGAGCTGTGAAGTTTTGTTCTGAAAGAATGGGAATGTGGAGATTGGGAGTGTACACTCTGTTTTGCCAGTGATGAAGGGGTGGGAAGTTTTCCCTCTATTACATCCATGTGTAATCCTCCTTGTACCTTGCTGGATTTGGGCACCAGCTTGGAGATCTACTTGTACCATCCTTCAGTGGATTAAAAACTGTCAGTTTTCCCCCTCCAGACACTGTATTGCCCCTTCTTCTCTGCTGATTTTGGCCTTGCTAGTTTTAAAGTGAAATCCTTGAATCCCATACAGTGCTCTTGAATCTTAACCCCTGGCCCATGGATGGTTGCAAGGCAGCTCTTACTATACAGAGATTTTTCACACCACAAAAATGAGGCAAGAGAGAAAGAGATGGGAACTGGGAGTTAATTTTAATGGCATTTCAGGTGTCACCTCTCTTTTCCACTGGCTGCCAGTGAAGGCAGTGGCACACAAAGAGCCTTTGACATTTTAATCCTCATTTCCAGATTAGCTGGACTGATGGATTGATGTTAGGGTGGAACAAGACCTTTGGATCTCACTTGGCCCAGCCCCAGCTGGTCCTTAGCTATTATTTTAAAGCAATTTAGTATTTTTTTTCTGAGAATGATGGAAAATACTGGGCTCTAACCCACCCCCTTGTCCCAAGGCAGGATCCAGTGTTTTCTCCTGTCATTCCTGTCACACATTTCTCTAACTTGGTAGTCAAACCTCCCAGGAGCAGGGAGTCCATCCTGGTTGCAGGTAATCCACCCCACACTAAACTAATCTCACAAGGAGGAACTTCCTTGGTAGCAGGAAAAACTCCCAGTATCAACAGAATCAAACAATATTTATTTTATTGACTGTATCAGTCACTGACCCTGGTTTTGTCTGGGCTGTTGGGATCGTTAACTCTGGGCTACGAGGGCAGATGCTGCTGTGCTGGGGAGTGATAAGGAGAGAGGATGGAGAGGTAAATCCAGGTCCCTCGGAGGTCTAGAGTTAATCACTGCTTTAGGGCTCTTTCCCACTGTGAATCACATCCCATCACATCACCCCATGTGACGCAACCCCGGGCATTTCCCTTCTCTCCAGGAAAATCTGACCAGAGAAATTCCTTGCCGCAGCAGAGCTCAAAGTGGTGAGGGAAAGGAGGAGAAAATGCAATATAATGGGCCACAATATGGTGCTACCTATAAATATCTTACCAGGAAAGGTATGCAACTGGTATTTTGAACAAATCCCCAGCCACAGTTTTAATAAAGTGTCTTTAGCTGCCACTCTGCCGTGTTTAAACCTAATTCCAGTTGTCAGTCAAATCGCTGCGTGTTATTAACCTATGGGCATAATTGCCTATTCCAAGTCTGCAGCTCTAAGAGGCTTTATGTATGATTGTAATAAATGAAATAACTTTTACGATTCCGACTCCTCGCTGAACACGTTGACACTGGAAATTACCCGTGCACACGCATCACTTTTGTCTTTCCCTGGATGAGATGATACCGGAGCGGCTGCGGCTGCGGAGGAAGGCCCGGGTGAGCAGGGAAATGACTGAGCTTTGAATTAGCTCATCCCTACAGCTGGTGCTGCATGGAAACACTTGGTCTGAAAGGCAAAATCTCCATAAAAATAAGTGAACATTCACAGAATTGCCACCGTGTGCATCAACGGCAGAGAAATCCTTGTGTGCTGCCGTGGCCGAAGGGATTTGTATCAGATTTTAGTCCCTGACCTCTTCCCTCTCCCCCACCATGTTGTATTTTGTGCCTGTAGGAGGAATTGACGCTGGAGGAACCATTGGCTTGTTGGTTTATTTTTCATTTCTCACCACTGGGACAAGGAGAACATGAAATTCAAAGTCAGAGGCAGCGTTTTCCAGCCTTTTTGTGCCGCCAAAAAACCACAGCAGAAGTGAAGGGTCGCTGACCACTAAAGGATGTAGGTGCTGTGAGTAACAGGTCCCTAAAGGTATCATAGCAGCCTCTCTTGGATGACTTTAAAAGAGGTCATGGCCCCCCAAGCAGTAATTTATTGTTCAGTCTGGAGAAGAGGAGGCTCCAGGGAGACCTCAAAACCCATTCCAGGGCCTAAAGGGGCTCCAGGAGAGCTGCAGAGGGACTTGGGACAAGGGATGGAGGGACAGGACACAGGAAATGGCTTCCCACTGCCAGAGGGCAGGGATAGATGGAATATTGGGAAGGAATTGTTCCCTGTGAGGGTGGGGAGGCCCTGGCACAGGGTGCCCAGAGAAGCTGTGGCTGCCCCTGGATCCCTGGAAGTGTCCAAGGCCAGGCTGGACAGGGCTTGGAGCAACCTGGGCTAGTGGAAGGTGTCCCTGCCCATGGCAGGGGGTGGGACTAGATGAGCTTCCAGGTCGTTTCCAAGCCAAACCATCCTGTGACTGTGTGAGTTTATGAATTCATCCAATCTTGTTGAGGAGCTCAGGATCTGCCCCTCCAACTGCAGTGCAGTAGGAGCCATTGGAACCTCTCTTCTTTCCTCATCCTCTGGAACACAGGACCTCTCGCGTCAGAGCAGCCCCATTCCCACGTTGGGATTCCGCCCTGGTTCCCTTTTCCCAGGACACAGTGATTTTTTTGGCTCTGCAGAGCAAAGCAGGCAGGAATCACTGCAGGCACTGGGATACCACAGCAGCATCCCCACCCCGTGTGCACACACAGCTCTGCAAGTGCCATGGGAACACTGGCCTGGCATTCCCAAAGAGGCAGGGAATGCTGGACCTGCCTTGCAGCTCCAGGGTGAGATGTGAGTCCCCTTTCTCCCAGCCTCTGCACCAGTCAAAGCTCACTGGCTTTGCTCCTTTGGATTCTCCGAGTCACACCACTGATCCACTGGAGCCTTTCAGCACAGCTCCCGATGGGAATTAATCTAATGGCTGGTCCACTCTGGGCATTTTGGGTGCTTGGAGAAACATATTTTGAGGGGATGCTTTGAGATGTCTCAAGACAGGGTGGCCTCAGTGTGTGGAAGAATCAGCGAAGCGCCGTCCCCGCTCCTCAGGGCGCCGCGTGCAGCCTCCCTGTTTGACCCCTTAATTTCCAGCAGTGATGTCACTGAAATCCCTGCTCGTGGTCGCGCTGCCGGGCTAAATTTAGAGTGTTTGAGATGATTTGTGACTCTGTTGCTGGGGGGAGGCGGGGCGGGGGGGATGTCGGGGAATGACATGTGAGTCCTGTGTCATTGAGGCTCGTTTGGGCTTTGAAGACGGCGGAGTGCGGAGATGACAGCGCTGTCCAGGAAGAGCAGGGAGGAAAAAGGAGATGGGACTCTCGGCCCTTTTTATAGTCTAAGCAATTTAATCGAGCTCGTTGCTTAGCTGAGACATTAAGAAAGGATTTTCCCCTCGAAACCTGATTAGATTTCCCAACAAAACACCCACTTTAACTGCTGCTGCTAGGAGATGTGTTGGCTTGTGGTTCATGGAGGTACACGGCATAAAAATAAACGGAGAAAAGGAGCTGGATGCTGTGGGGATATGGAGGAAAAGACCTTTCTGCATGGAGACCATCATCCTTCATGGGGCTGGGTCAAGAGTGGGGCTGGCACTTGACAGAGATCTGGGAAATGAGGGAAATAGAGGAATTTCCCACATCTCCCATTCCACCTCCTCGCTGGAGCTGGAGCATCTCCAGCCCAACCAGCGCTGCAGCGGCGAGCGAATCGGTCAGGTGTGGGCGTGGGCAGGGAGAAATAAAACCGGCATAAAATCACAGATGGAAGGATCTGTGGTCCTCACGAATCCTCTCCGTTCATCCCTTCCCTCTGCCCACGGGATGGGTACCCTGCGGTCCTTGTCCCCGACCCCTTCCAGTGCACGACCTTGAGGGCCAGACACCTGAAGGTTATTTGGGGGCATCGCTGTGTTAATCAAAGCTGCTTAATTCCCCCCCATAATCCAAGCGGGGCTGGAGCCCGGCAGGTCCCTGCCGTTATGTTTACATCGGACTGCGGGTGGAGGGAGGAAGGAGGGGACAGGGAGGGAGGGGGGAGCTGACGTGCTTGGAATAAAATCGTGCCACCTCCTCCTCCATCCCTCAGCGAAAAAATCAAACGCATCTGTCCACCCTC
>VXBT01003970.1:12911-25981 GCA_013400235.1 Oriolus oriolus
AGAGGGAAGGAACGCAGGGAGAGGGGGAAGGGAGGCAGGGAGAGAGGGAAGGGAGAGGGAGAGAGGGAAGGGAGGCAGGGAGAGAGGGAAGGGACGCAGGGAGAGGGGGAAGGGAGGCAGGGAGAGAGGGAAGGGAGAGGGAGAGAGGGAAGGGAGGCAGAGCCGCTCCCTCGGCGCCCCTGCTCTGGGGTGCCCCTGGGGAGGGAAGGTATCCCGGACCCCGGGGCCCTGAGCCAAACGCAGCCGGTGCCGCAGCAGAACAGCATCGCTCATCGGCGCGGTTCCCGGGGAACCGGGCGTTAATGGGGTGTCACATTTGTCTTGCTGACAGCTGGCATCACCGATAAGAATTAATCAGCTATAAATAAATAAATAAATAAAAGAGTAAAACTGATAAACCCCCTCCAATATCTACTAACAAGGCTATTTGTGAAATTTTTTATTTTTTTGGTGGTGTTTCTCTTATCTTACACAGAGGAAGGTGGGAAAAGCAGTGAGGAAGATAAAAATGTTGGGTAAATCTAGCATGGCAGGATTATGCTGCTGGAGCCGAGTGTTCCGGTGTTGTGGAGCACACATCTGCTCCGTGCTCCTGCCTGATAGCGGGCACAGGTGGCTTTATCACCACTTTGCTTTCCAGGCAAATATTTTTCAAGTGCAAGCAGGGTCTTCCAAAGCCCTGCACATTCACGTACACACCCAACATGCACAAACGATGGGTTTCTGCAGGATTGGTGCTGGAATCGGCCTGGGCTGAAGGGAGGGGATCTCCCAGGAACAGTTGTTAGCGAGCTGCAAGGTAGTCAATAATCCTGATGGGGATGAAACGGGTTCCTGGAGCCTGGAGTGTATGATTTTGCCATAAATAGAAATAATTGATGGTCCATTAGCTGGGACGGGTATTGAAAATTCCGTGGGTATTTGTCCTTCCCAGGAAATAACTTTGTTTATAAATAAATAAACTTTGTTTCTAGACCCAGCCTGGAGCACGGCAGGGCCCGTCTCTCTTGCTCTGGTCACACCAGGGTGGGGACTTTGACTGGGGTGACCAAGTCACAGCTGGTGCCTCAGAGACTTTGCAGGAGGGGGTCTGTGTCCTGCCTGCCTTGAGGACCCTCTGCTCCCACCCTGGGATGATCCAGCTCTGCTCCGAGCCTTTCGCTCCCACGATTTCCCACAGCAAAGCCACATCTCTAAACATTCACTGTATCTCCACAGAAATATCAATGGGATCTTGTCTGTTAAAATCCCATCCATTTGAGCATATAATTTTGCCAGAGTCAGAATCTATTAGTGAAATCTCAGCCCCGGTGACAAGATAACAGAATCCTCAAATTAAATAGGGTTTCCACAATTACAGCCTCTCCCTTTCTCTCCCAGCATTAACACCATAAATGCTGCTGTCAGACAAGATAAAATCTGAATTCTATCCTGACAAGGCAAATGTTATCAGAGATCAGTTAATTACACACTGGATTTCAGCAGAGGCAAATAAACCCCCTGCGGGTTCATGTGAAAACTGCTGTCTTCCCACCAGCTCCTCCCTGGGCCACCAGCCACGATTCCCTCATCCATCCATCCCTCCCTCCCTCTCCAGCACGCTGAGGAAATGGGATCCACGTTTCCTGCTGGTGTCAGGCCTTGCCCCCAGCCCAGGGCAGGATGCTGACAGGGAAGAGGTGCTGGAGGTTTGAAATGTTTCCTGCAGGAAGGGACTTGCAAGCGGGAGACAAAACCTGCCGGGTTTGTGAGGAGGCTCCGTGGCTCTGCAAAGAGCTCCTTCAACCCAACCCATTCTGCGTTTCTCTGATTTATTTCATTAAAACAATTGTTTCCCTGCAGGAGCTGTCAGAATGGACACACATCTTCTCTTATCCCGTGGCTGCTTCCCTCCAGCTGGGAGTTTTTTCTTCCTGTTCTTTGTATTTGCAAATAAGGTATTTAAGCCTGGTTTTGAGTGGCAGCCCATGCTGGAGGGGGATGTTTTCCAGCTGCTGTGAGTTCACATGGAGCTGTATTCCAACCGTCTCGAGCAGCACTGTGGGTGCATGGGACATTCCACTGCTGCGTCCCTGCACTCCCTGGCTGGGATTGTTTAGGAGCTGTCCCTGTGCCTAGGCTTAGCCCAGGAAGGTCAGAGAATCCCAGAATGATTTGGGTTGAAGGGACCTTAAATCCCATCTCATTCCAATCCTGCCATGGGCAGGGAACTTCCTCTAGACCAGGTTACCCCGAGCCCTGATCCTGCATCTCTTTGCTGGAATAAAAACGAGGAAGCCCAGCCCAAATCAAGCTGAAAATTAAGATTCTCATTATTTAAACAGGAGCCAACTGCCTGAAAGTGAGAGATGGTGGAAGCCCTGCTGTTCATTCCCTTGGTTCCGTACGTGCGGACAGGCACTGCCGTTCCTGGGACACGGGATCTCCATCGAGCTCAGTGGGGCCCACTGGGAAAGGCCCCACTGACTCCTGACTTCTCTTTCCCATTCCATGCACCGAGCGCTTCCTCTCCCTTACTAAGCAGAGGAAAAGGGCAGAACAAACTGGAATGTGCAAAATGCTCATTCCTTGCTTTTCCCACCGGGCTGGTGTCTCCCACTGGGCTGTCTGGGGGTGTCCATCATTGTATTCACCAAAGGCACCGATATTATTTTTGTCACTTCCTTGCTGAACACGAAGACATCAACTCTCCCCTGCCCTGGGTTAAGTGGGGAGCTGCTGCTTTCCTGGGGAGGCCCAGGCGATGCCAAACTGGTCTGACTGGTGTGGCAGCTCCTGGGCTGGCTGGTGGCTCCCAGGGACTCAGTGACACCCCCACTCCTGCTTTGGGATGATGCATTTCACACCAAGGCACAGACACAGCCGTAAAATAAAGCAGCGCTTAATTGCAAAGAAAAACACAGGGATGGGAACGGAGCAACAAATTCAGGATTTATTTGCTTGTGGGAGGCAGCAGAGGTGGGGCATTGGCAGGAATTGACTTGGAGGGAGCTGCAGATCCGTTCCCTGAGAACGCAGATCCCTTCCCTGCCCGGAATTTACACCAAGCCCTCTAAGTACATCCTCCACCAGGGCTTCCATCACGTCAGACTTGTCAAGCGCGGGTAATGCAGATGAAACACTTTAAAAGAATCTCATTTTCAGGACAAGCTGATCACTCTTTCCTTGAAAATAAAGCCCTTGTAAAAGATCTTAATTTAAGCAGTTGAAGATTAAGCTGCCCAGAGTGATTGCCTGCTTCTGCTGCAGAATATCCTGGCATTTAGCACGAGGCTGTTCATGGTGTGTCATGAGCTTTGAGCCCCATCTTCCTGAAAAACGGCAACTGGGGGGAGAAAGAGACCAAGGGGAGGCTGTGAAGCCCAAAGTGACTCTTGCAGAAAAACAGAGGCAGGTCCCAGTTTTGCCCTTGTCCCCAGTCCCTCTCCAGCTCTCCTGGAGCCCCTTCAGGCCCTGCAAGGGGCTCTGAGCTCTCCCTGGAGCCTTCTCCTCTCCAGGTGAGCCCCCTCAGCTCTCCCAGCCTGGCTCCAGAGCAGAGGGGCTCCAGCCCTGGAGCAGCTCCGGGGGAATCGATCTTCACCTGTAGAGAAGGACCTTGGTCCCTGGCGGTAACAGAGTCCCTCAAGGACCTTGGCACAGCCTGTCACAACTTCCCCCTGCTCCCTGACCTTCTGTGATCCCAGCACTGAAGGCAAATTGAAGATTTTGTCTCCTAAACAGTGGCTTAGGAGAAATGTGAGCAACAGCTGAGTCAGTGCTGGCCCAACTGGAGGGGGAGCTTTTTGTTCATAAGGGCACAGTGTCACAGCACACTGAGAGCTGGTGTAAAAGGGGAAAACAGGGATAAAAGGAGCAGTCAGAGGAAGAAATCAAGTGAACAAAGCTCATTTCCTTGAGGTATTTGAGCTTCTGATCAACTCTAGTGTCTGCAAGCAGCAGGAAGCCCTATTTATATATTATTTATTTTTGGCTTAAAAGGAAGCATTCTCTTGTGTGACAGCTTCTGCCTGGATTTTTGTGCCATCTTCTTTTCTTTTCCCTGTGTTTGGTTTTTTTTCTTCTCTTTCTTTTGGGGGATCTTGACAGAGCTGCTCTGCCTTCGTTGGCTTTTGTAGACACAGCTTCAAGGCCTGACCTTGGTGTAACTCTTGTCCATGGCCTCGGGCTCTGCCTCGGCCCTGCCTCCCCTCCTGCCCCGGCTCTGATCTTCCTGGAGCTCCGCATCCCCAGCCCAGGGTGCTTTGTGCTGCTGACCGGGGAGGGGTGGAGTGGAGCACGCTGCTGCCTGTCCCTGGAGGAGAACTTCCCATCACTGATGTGGAAAGTGGAAAACAAAATCGGCGATTGCACTCTTTATCTTCAGGGAACGGTTTTCTCTCCCCATCCCCTCCCTGCAGATGTGAAACCATCTCAGTTCAGGGAAGCCCTCGGAGCACGGAGAGGGGAAGCAGTGCTGAGAGCAGAGGCACATTTATTTACAGCACAGGTGCCTTGGGACCTGTCTGTGCCATGTGTGCCTTTATTGCTCCCTGACACCCCTCAGACAGGACTCCTCGTGCCTGGAGTGCCACGGCTGTGCTGCCTTTTGCAGTCATTAAACCTGGCTTGGAAATCGTGAGAAAAACCCAGTTCCTCGAGTTCAAACAGGCCTGTGGGAATGGCACATCAGGGCAGTTAAACAGCATTCCTCGGACTGAGCCAGAGACAGGGATACATCGGAGGACAGCGGGTGAGGAAAACTTTACAATGCTCCTTTCAGGGCCTCAGGAGTGCTCTGTGCCTGTCCCCGCTGCTGTGCCACGGCACCGTCCCCACCCTGCGGGGGGAAAGGCCCTGCACATCTGTGCACAGCTGGAGGCGGCGGGGCTCCCCCCGGCAGGGCTCCCCCCGGCAGGGCTCACTCCAGCAGGGCTCCCCCCGGCAGGGCTCCCCCCGGCAGGGCTCCCCCCGGCAGGGCTCACTCCAGCAGGGCTCCCCCCGGCAGGGCTCCCCCCGGCAGGGCTCACTCCAGCAGGGCTCCCCCCGGCAGGGCTCCCCCCGGCAGGGCTCACTCCAGCAGGGCTCCCCCCGGCAGGGCTCCCCCCGGCAGGGCTCACTCCAGCAGGGCTCCCCCCGGCAGGGCTCCCCCCGGCAGGGCTCACTCCAGCAGGGCTCCCCCCGGCAGGGCTCCCCCCGGCAGGGCTCACTCCAGCAGGGCTCCCCCCGGCAGGGCTCCCCCCGGCAGGGCTCACCCCAGCAGGGCTCACCCCGGCAGGGCTCCCCCCGGCAGGGCTCCCCCCGGCAGAGCTCCCCCCGCAGGGCTCCCCCCGCAGGGCGATGGCCAGGTGGAAAATGGGCATTTGTAGGTACAAGGCCTTTGATTTTCTGCTGGGAAAGGACCGCAGGCAGCCAGAGATGGGAGCGTAAATCAAAGCTCACTGACACGGATCCAGGAACGCTTCCAGATCAGTATTTAGAAGAGTGAGGTAGGAAAAGGCAACCACACTCCCTCTCCATCCATCAGCTCTGCACAGGGCTGCTTATCTCATCTATCTCCCATCTCCCATCTCCTCCAAGGCTTCATTCTCCCCATATCTGCAGCACCATCGAGCCCTCTGATAATTCCTCTGTGTTCCAGCTCGCTTCTACAAGGGAAGAATCCCAACACTGAGACCCCTTTTCACTCTTTCCTCACGTACAGGAGGTTGGGGAGTGAAATGAGGATCAGAGCTGCTGACACAGAGCTTCCTCCTGCCCAGGCTCCTACCCTCCACTCCCTGCTGGTGGAGTTTGTTGTGATCCACTGGGAAAGACTTCGCACCCTGGCAGCTCCAGGTAAGAAGGTGCAGCTGTTTTCCTGTTTGCCTCACTGGAGCCAGGAGCAGGAACATTTGGATGCTGTTGAGAGGGTCAGTACACTGCAAATGTCAGGCTGTTTGAGCCCTTGGGGACAGCCACCCTCGGTGTCACAGCTGTCCCCTCACGCTGTGGGGCTGGCATTACAGCAGAGCAACAAATACCCTCGAGGGGACTCAGCCCCGGGGCTCCCCTCCCACAGCTGGCTGTGCCCGCTGGGCAGGGATCTGTGGCTGAAATGCCATCAGTGCTCCGTAGCCCCTCATCCCTCTGAGCTGAGATAGCTCCCGATTCCCACGGCGTCCTCTGCTCTCTGTGGGGTGCTGCCCTCGGGCAGCCTGGGGACGGGGCAGTGCCATGACCACCCTGGGGCAGAGGGAAGTGCCTCACCACGGCCCAAACCCCCTCCTCCAGGGCACACAGGGCAATATTTATTAATTAAAAATGCAGTAGTTTGTGGTGGAGTGGGCATGAAATTAATCTGCATCACTGTCCCGTAGGAGGTGAGAGTCCTCTGCTTGGAGAGGAGGCAGAACCAGGCGTGGATCACCCCTAAAGCAGCCCCCAGGAATCACAACCCGGGGATGTGCCTGTGCCCACCAGCTGTGCAGGTGGGACCGTAACAACACCTGAAGCTGGGTAAGACGAATGCCTCTGACATCCATGGGAGTGAGACTTGGGGCTGTTCCTGGGATTTTTGGGTCTGACGCACCCAGAGGGGCCTGGGGAAGGAGCAGGTTGTTGAGCACTGCGGGCTCCTCGCAGATGCCTCACCCCTGGCTGCCCTCCCTGCTCCCAGCACCTGCCCCGGCAGATGAACTACCCTCTGGAAATACCTTTTCATGTCATGGGCCTAACTCTAAAGCCTGACTTTAAAGTGGGAAATCTGCTTTAGTTAGACAGGAAGTCCCACTGATACACTCCTATCCCCACATACTGGTGTTCCCAGCAGCATCCTCTTCCCAGAGCTTTTGGGAATTATTCCAAACCGGCAGAGTGCAGAGAGGGCAGGCGGGAGGCTCCTTTGTGGGGAGGTGTGAGCTGGGTGCTGATAGAGAACTTTGGTGTGTTCAGACAAGTTTGTCCAGGCAGCAAAGTTCACATTTGTGTGCAAATGAGGAGAGAGTCACACTGAACTGCAGGGAGAGGATGCTAATGAATGTTCTGCCAGGCTTTAAGGAAAAGATATTGCCCAATGCTGTGGAAAATTAAAATTTGTTTCTAATATGTATGGTAAATTTAATGCTAAAAACCAGAGATAAATGGGAAGGGAGTTTAATCCGAGCTGACCCCATTTTTGCTGGAATGTCATTTGCTGTGGTTTCTGCTCCCTCTCAGAAACAAGAGACACTCTAATTAGTTCTTGCATTCTGCACATACATTATTGCTCCCAAAGATTGAGAGGAGAACGTGGGGGATGCTGGGAAAGGCGAGGGAACCCTCCTGGATCCACGGTGCTTCCAGGAGATCACAAACGGAGGGACTGGGGCTGCGGAGTCACTCCTGATGGGCAGGAGGGGGAGTTCTGGGTTCTCAGTGCTCTTGAGGAGATCGCTGCTGTGAGATGTGGTGGCCATGGCATGACTGGGATTAAATTCACTCTGGGGTGAAAAGATCTGCCTGACTAAGGAGGGTCTGGAGCGTGCAGGGCTTGGCTGGCCTGAGGGTCCTTGAGATGGATCCAACTTCCAGCTTTTACAGAATTTAACATGCTGCCCACACTGCACACACAAATCCAAGGATCCTCCTTTGCATTAAACTCTGAATTCACATAAACTGATCCAGCTATCCAAAAGCAGATTTGCAAAAAATCCCTTGCCAGGCAAAAGATGAAACCAGAGGACCCCTTCTAGCCTTCGTTCTTAGAGGAAAAGATTCAGAAATAACATGATTTATGGAAATTCCCTAGGAGCAGATCAGAGTTTGAGCTTTATCTGCCTTAAATAGTTCCCTGTGAGGTTTAAGGGAGCTTTTCTCCCAGGGTGGGTTTTCAGCCATGGCACAGGTTTCCCCCAAGGCACTGGACTTGCAGAGCTCAGGAAATGCAAAGGGTGTTAGAGCTGAGCCTCAGAGAGCACCCCAGGCACGGGCTGAGCTCCCCCAGCGCAGTGTCCGGCCCCGACCTGGCCCCTCTGTGGTGCCGACTGCCCCTGCCAGCCCCCAGCAGCTCGGCTCCGATGGAAATGAGCCCGTGTGCCGCTGCTGGAGCTCAGCAAACTCAGCAGCAGCTGATCAAAGTTTGCAGCTCAGATGAAAGGCCTCGGAACTCGTCTCGGGGAGGTTCAGGTCCCTCCGTGCCCTGACGATGGAATTTCATTGGCTTGTGGCTGTGACAGGTTATAATCAACCTGTCCAATTTTAATTTCAGCTGCAGCTACGTGGCAGGTTTGTGTTTATTTTTTTAATGATCTGCTCTATTTAAATGGTGAAAGTGCCCTGATAAAAGAAAGTACTCCCAAAGCTGTTTTCTCCAGGCAACTGGGAAAGTTCCTCCTGCAACTGATGTGTTTAAATGTCAGTGCCCAGGAGAGAGATGCTAAGGGAGAGTGGTTCTTCCTAAAGGGTTAATTACTCTTTGTTGGACTAAGAGGAAATGGCATCAAACAGCCAGGCCAATTACCTGTGTGGAGAGCTTCAAATGGGAAATGTGATTTGGCCCCTGAGGGAGAACTCAGCACTCCAGGACCTAGGAAAGGGTCACTTGTTCCCGGCAAGAAGGACTCGGTCCCAAGAGATCATCCACACAAAGCCCTGCAGGGTAAGAACCGACTCCATTCAGCAGGAGGTGGGCTCCAGACACTTCCCTGGGGTCACTGGGCAAAGCCAAATCTTCTGTGTGGAGCTGAGCTGTGAAATGAAGGTGTCACTGTCCTCCTTAGCTCCTCTTGTCACCCCTGATTGCCTGGCAGAAGGCACAGGGGAGCCTCAACACTCCCGAATCAGAAGTGAGGGTATTTTTTAGTTAAAAATAACTTCAGAAATAATTATAATTCCTTGCTCCTGTATGAATTACTGGGAAGGGGGACACGGACTGTGCTTGTGGCCACAAATGTATTTTCAGTGGTCACATGAGTGCAGGTGTAGCTGGCAGAGGATTTTTCTCTCCCTGAAAAGAGAGGCCAGTTGAATGTGGAGCTTTGGTGGGAAGTGTCATCGCTGGGCAGAGAGCCCCTGCCCTGCGAGGTGTGAGGGCAGCAGGAGGGCTGGGCACGGGGCCAGCCCAGCTCCCGCTGCCCACGAGTCTCTGCAGGGTTTGCTCTGTGCCAACCCCTCAGGAGATCTCCGGGAGCCCGGCGGGGAGTGCCAGCTCTGGGATGAGGCTTTGCAGGGGATGATCTGGAACTGTCTGTCATCATTACAGCTCTTGGCTTCCCAAACCCAGCCTGACTGGAGCGTTTTGTCCCAGGGGATGAGGACATGATCCAAGAGGACACCTTCCCCGGCCACCTCCGGGCCCGGCCATCCCTGCCCATCCTGGCATGGGGAACTGGGATCCTGCTCCATGCCAGGGGGAATTCACAATCCAGCGTTTTCCCCGTCCTAGGTGGGAGCTGCTGTGGCTGTGGGAGGTGTGTGGGGTGGGCAGAGAGTGGCTGGGGTGTGCTCAGGGCACCACTTCAAACCACGGCGAGAACCAGCACGGTCCTGCGGAGTTCTGTGCCAGTGTAATTACCTCTTCTGGGCACGGGGGATATTTTTAGCCTGCTTGCCTAAGGAAATTAAGCTTATATGATGATGGAATGAATGCATGAGCGTTCCTGCATGTTTATTCTGACTTTAATAATTTTTGAACCCATTGGCAGTTTCAAGCAGATTTGATGGGGGAGGAAAGCAGCCTCACATACAATTAAGGTTTTATCCACACTGTGGAAACACTGGGCAGGTAGAGGAGAGAAAGCCCATAAATGCTCCCAATCAGCACTTCTTGCCTGAACAACAGCCCAGAGTGTGGGCTTCTACCTCGCAGTCATCACAGACTCCGCACCGGGGGAGAGAATTTAGCAAAACCCACTGGAACGGTGGGAAAGGATTTGATCGGAGCTCGCAATCAGTCATGAAATGCAGATCTTAGGGAAACAGGGCTTTGTTCCTGCGTGTGCTGATGGGCCTGCACATTAACTGCTGATTAGTTGTATCAGCACAAAGGCGAGAGTGGATTTAGCTGCATGGATAAAGCCACTCCTGGTTGCACAGCTTGTTCCTCCTCCCCACGTAAGTGCATTTGTGTCAGTCAGGTTGTTTGCTGCACTCACGGAGTTAATGCTGCTCTCACTTTGGGGCATAAACAGGGCTTAAAAGCCTGGAGTATTTCACGTGGAGAATGTGGTGCTGGGGTAAACCCAGCCAGCTGTCAGATTTGGCTCTCTGCTGTACTTAAAGTGACGCGGATTAGGACTGGGGAAGGGAGTTCTTACGGCAAATCCTCGGCGTTGCTGCTCCTCAGAGGCTGCAATGGAGCTGTGCTGGGACAGGCCTGGGGGGCTCAGCTCTGGGGGCTTCAGGGAGACCCCCCCCTTAACCCAGCCCTAAACCCCAGCACGGCCCAGTGTCCTTTCTGCCTCCCTCACAGCTTTTCCAGAACCACATCTCTCTCCCACATTGTGGAATGGCAGCAGGCACCCAATCCCCCCAGCTCCCCAGCTTCTCCCCCTGGTTTTCCTGCAGGGAGATATCCCTGATGATTCCATGTTCCTCAAACATGCTCAGGAACCTTCTTAAAATTAACATCATCTTCATTTCATTTAGCGTAACTCACACTGGGGCTTAATAGAGTCTAGCAAATCCACTGGAAGTTTGGGCTTTTGCTTAATTCACATTAATTTTGCAGAGTCCCAGCATGGACAGATCTCCAGAGGAGCCTGACAGCAGCCAAGCCTCGCCATGTGTGGCCGTGGGGACAAACTGGTCGGGATTGGCCGAGATGTGTTTTGTTTACCCTCCTTCATGCTGCCAGCTACATGATGGGCAAACAAATCCCTTCCAGCCTCCCAAATCTCTTTGAGCCTCCTGAATCCCTTCCAGCCTCCCGAATCCCTTCCAGCCTCCCGAATCCTTTCCAGCCTCCCGAATCCCTTCCAGCCTCCCACCCTCGCACCCACCCGGTTAAAGCTCTGGGCATCGCTGGGGACAGTGGGGTTACAGAGCTGAGCCGGGGCTGGGAAGGGATGCTCCATCTCAGCCCGATCGCCTGGCAAAGCCACCAGAGCTCCGAGATGAGAACGCTGCCATAAAATCCAGTGCCAGAAGGGATTTCACGGGAATGCTCCAGATCCTGTGGCATCTCCACAGAAACAAGTGCCCTGCAGGGCAGGGCTGTTGTTCCCGAGGTCCACCCCGTTCCTGCCTCCGTGTGATGGGTGATGTGTTTGCAGAGTGACTTTGGTTGGGTCACTGGGGGCCCTGTGGGTCTGTGCCAGCTCAGCTCTGCACGCCCTGGCAAAGAAACTCCATAAAAACCTCCCTTGTCCTGCTCCTGCCAGCTCGGGGCAGCTGGAACTGCACTGATGCCAACACAGCAGCTCTGGGATCAGCAAAGCTTTCCCAGACTGTTCCTCAAGGGTCTGTTTGCCGTAAACCAGCTGGTGAAAAGCACAGGGAACACTGAGGAAGAACGTCCTTGCTGGCCGGGGCAGGGAGCACCGGGACTGGAGGGAGGGGTCCCTGCCCATGCAGGGGTGGGACGGGATGGGCTTTCAGGCCCCTCCCAACCCAACCATCCAATAATCCTGTGGTGATTTAGGATGGGAAAACTCCTCTCTCTGCAGGTGCTGAGCTTAGTGGAATCCGAGCAGCCCAGGAGGTGTCTGTACTCCAAACCAGGCTGGCTCTCCAGGTGCCCTGAGCCCCCGGGCTCCGCAGCAGCTCCGTCCTGGAGCTCCAGCTGCCATTTCGGGACACCCAAGGCACCACTGCAGGGTCAAGGTGTCCCTCAGTGGCCCCACTGCTGCCCTGGGGCCCTGCAGGACGGGCAGGGGGTGAGTCCCACGTGCAGCTGCCTCGGGGGAGCAGCGCGGCCCCGGCAGCCCTGCGGCATTCACGCCCCGGCTGGGAGGATGGGATGAGCCGCGTTCATGGCAGCAGTAATTCCTTCCCGTCACGTCTGGTGGCTGTGGGTTCACGGGGGACGCGGGAGGAGGGGAGATCAGAGCGGGCTGGAGCTCTGGGATGTGCTGAGGGTGGGGAGCTGACACCGGCACGTGGTGGTGACAGATAGGGCAGAGCCGAGGCGGGAGTGGAGTATCCCCAGGCCCCGTATAACACTATCACACTGACCTTTTAAAAATATACATTGGAACATTAAAGGGGTCCCTCTGCTCCCGGGTTCTGAGCATCAGCAGCTCTGAGGGTGGTTTAATGCCCGGGGATCCTGTGGAGCCTTGCAGAGCTGCCGCTCCCCTCGGTTACCCCAGGCTGGCCAGCAGTGCTGACCACGCCCTGGGGTGTCCCTGTGTCCAAGGGGACACTGCTGGGACCCTGTGGGCAGAGCTGGCAGTGTGGCATCACTCTCCACGCTCACTCCACGGCCTGAAGGAGTGTAGGAAGAGGGAAACCTGAGAGGATGGAGCCTGGAAAGGAGCCTGGAGCTCTCTCCAAAGTTTTAACCCTGGGCCTCCCCTGCTCTCTTTCAGACTGGTTGTAACCCAGGTAGTTTCTAAATTTGTGCAAAGAGATGATCCACGATTAACAGCCATTTTAATGAATGGCTAATCAATTTCTATGGGTTGCTATAGAGTTCAATAAATCAAGCCCAGGCTGATTACAACCATGGCTTGTGGCCATCCTCTAATCCCTTGCTCTGATGTGCTTCTAATAGTCTGGGACCTCCACTGCTGCTGTCAGGAGCTCATTTAAAACATCAGGCAGTGTTTTTTAACAGGCTAAAACCATGGGGAGGGGGGGGGTGTGCGTGTGAATATTCCTCTCTACTCGTAAGTCACATGGCCCTCCATGGTGGCAAATTTGGGTCCAAACCAACGTCCATCGAGAGCCTTGGCAAGGAGGGACTCCTGGAGCTCGGAGGAGAAGCTGGGAGAGGGATGTAATTGTAGGGAAGGTGATGCTGAGCTGGGCTGGGGTCCTGTGGGGCCTGAGAGGGGTCAGGAGAGAACTCCTGGGAGGGAGGAAATAGGGGAGGGGCAGCCAGACCCCCTCCCTGCTCTGTCTGTCCCCTCCCCGCTCTGTCTGTCCCCTCCCCGCTCTGTCTGTCCCCTCCCTGCTCTGTCTGTCCCCTCCCC